>JAPPVO010002695.1:0-74754 GCA_030407325.1 Camellia japonica | reverse complement strand
ACACTTGGGAAGATATAAAGAATCAATCAAGCAAATATGTATATTGCTATATAATAGTAATGAGAAAATCTAACCTGAAAATAGGACCATATTGTTTGGAAAGGACTGAGAACAAGCCAGGACCATATTTAGCCAGCAAGGGAAGGTTTCCTACCAATGGCATCGCCACTGGGCCAGGTACCCTCCTAACCCCCCAATAGGGTGCATAGAAGTACCCCAAAACTCCAACCAATAAGCCTAACACGGAACATGCAAGTGATACCATAGGGGTCCTAACTAAGGTCACACCTACCTCTATCAATCCTTGGAGGGTCTCATTCACCAAATCCATCAGAGAGAGAGAGAGAGAGAGAGTGAGTGAGTGAGAGTTTCCAGGGTCTTCTGTATTCACATGGGATGGAATATAGGAGGAAAATGAGACGTCTTGTGGTGTAGTTGGTCTTTGTGTTGTGGGTAATTCAATGATGATACAAGGCAAAATGGGGGGGCCCTTTCATATGTTGATTTTTACTCATCAATTGTGAAACCAAATCCTCTTGAAAAAAAAAAAAAAAAAAGAAAAAAAAAAAAGAAGAAAGCATTTGAGCAAGGAAATGAAAATGATTTGACATTCTTTTCTGTCACAGTGCAATCTGTAACTTAGCTGTGTTACAGATAAAGCTCTCCCCATCTTGTCAAAAGATGCAGGTCTGTTTGTGGTCATTTAGTGTATTAAGGTTGGTTTGAAATTGGGTTTACGCAAAAATCCCAACTTTCTAACACAAAATTATATTTTTGTTTGATTCCCAATTCATGAAAGGATAATACCTGCTAGAGCAGAGAGCCAGACAACCATTATGCTCTACAAGCTGATTGTAGAGGCGTGTACATAAATATGGAATAGTTTCTTTTCTGTTGGTGATAGAATTGGAGAGATAGATACTATTGGGGCTTAGTGGGCCCACCTTGGTGGTTTGAATGGTTCAAGTTATAAGACTTGCTTGAGTAGATCATTCATTTAAAAAAATCTAATTGATAAAAAATTAATAATCATATGATTAAATCATATTTATCGTATAAAAATAAACAATTATAATTTCAAGAATAGATTATCCTTTTTTAAAAAAATATAAATATAATCCAAACAATGTGGTTATTGATTTTTAATCAACTTAATTTTTTGCGCAACAGTATCTCTCGAGTAGAATGACAAAACCAATGACGACATTGAGGCTCGGCACTAGGCAGAGCATTGCCCAAAAGTACTGGGGAAAAATTACGAACAGAACAGTAGTAGTACTAGTGATTACATCACGCGAGCTCAGCCCAGCCATTGAATATGGGGGGTATCCCATTTTTCCATTTTAAGTCTATTTAGTTGGCCCTTGTTCATCTATTTCGGAAGGAAAATATTTGAAACCCCCACGACCCTTAATTGATTTGTGACCATTCATTATTATTATTATTATTTTTTTCCCCTCTCTCTCACAAAATGTGAGGGTCTTGAGCATAGCCGATTTCGGAATTTGAAAACGACCTATGCCTCATCAAGAGAAAAAAGATGATGAAAATAATAATAATAAAGCGCCATCATATTCGTATGATTTTCAATTTTTTGGGGTTAAAATTTTTTTGGTAGTCATTTTCATCAAACTGATTTCTACTTTTTTTAATTAAAAAAGAAGAAGGAAAACTGAACATGAAGAAGAGAGAGAAACTTGAACCCGTGACTTTATAGTGAAGTATACGGAGTCTGTCCATTTGGGAAGTTGAGGTTTGGGATTTTTTGATTAAAATAGTCACAAAAAAATAAAATAGATTTTTTAGCTTAATAAGACAAAAGATTATATCTAACATATAATTATTACATTCTTTCTTTTATAAAAAGTCAAAAAAACCAAAAAAACCTTTCCCAAACAAAGCTTTTTAACCTCTGGCTCAAATAACTAAAAAACCAACCCCACTTCCCAAACGAACCTGAGACACTACCATTCCTTATGTTTTGTTTCATCTATTTTTTCATCAATCATTTGATTTTTCATTAAGTACTTGGGCATGCATAATTTCCTTAAGAAAAAAATAATTAATTAGACTAACTAGGGTTGTTTGACAATGGCTAAAGAGCACAAAAGATAAACTAAGCTAAATAAGTTAATAAAACAAAATGTCACATTCAAATCACAAAAGTCAAAAAAATCAAAACAACCAAACTAAACAAACTTTTAATCCCTAGCTAAAATAATTAAAAAATAAAAAAATCAACTAAAAAAAAGCCAATTATCAAACCGCAACTCAGTGGTTCAGTTGGCTACATGTAGGTCACTAAAAATTTAAGATTTCATACAGACAATACCATTTTTCTTTCCTAAACTACAAACTTCAATATATTAAAAAACAAATCTATAATTATTATTATTATTGAACCAAAAAGGAAAGAAACATATGCAAATTGGATTGACAGTTTACTTCAAAAACAACTATCAGAACCCATGAGAAAGTAAGACAATGTTTGGTTAAAATAGAATGGGTAAATCACACTTTTTTGACTACTTTTTTTCACTTTAATTCTTAAAATTTATTTTTTCACACTTTAGATCTTTATGTTTTAAATTTGTCTCAATTTATTCCTAAAATTATTTTTTATTCAAAATTATGCAGAAAATATCATAATAACTATTACATAATATAAAAAATATATTATTATATTCGAATTTAAGTTTAATTAGAGATGTAAGTTATATATAATAAAATATTTTCATAACACATGATTGTTAATGTGTTATTTTCTTTTTAATATTTAACAAAAATTAACTTTAGAAATAAACTAAGAAAAACTTGAAATATAAAGAGTCAAAAAATAAATTTTAGAGACCAAAGTAAGAATGCGACCAAACATAAAAAGGGCTGACAAAGTGTCATTTATCCAAATAGAATTGAATGAAATGACCATTTTCTTAAACCAGTAGATGATTATTCTATTTATAATGCATTTTTCATTATCTTTTTAGTGATTCAAACGTGAAAATTAACAATTTTCATAGAACGATCATTCATTAGATTCCATTCGAGTAAACTAAACACTATCAAAGAGAGACAGAAATTAAGCTAACCTGAAAATAGGACCATAACGTCTGGCAAGGACTGAGAACACATCCGGGCCATACTTGGCCAGCAAGGGCAGGTGCCCTACGAAGGGAACCGCCGGAGGCCCAGGTAGCTTCCTAACACCCCAATAGGGACCATAGAAATACCCTACAACTCCTGCTAATAAAGCCAATATGGTGCATACAGATGATATCATTGAAACCCTTATCAAGGGCAGTCCTATCTCCATTGCCCTCTCAATAGTTTCACTCGCCATGTCCATCTAGAGAGAGAGAGAGAGAGATATGAAACTTGGTTCTTGATGTGGTATTGAAGAGTTTGTGTGGAATATATAGGAAAGAGGATGAGCATAGCTAGGGAGGAACTGTTATCTATATATTATGAATTTTTGCTCTTAAAATTATTCTAAAAGTGATGTGAGATGTATAATATACAGATTTAGGGAATGTTTGGAATGTTCTAAATAAGTGTATTTTTTGAATTTTTATAAAAAGATATGTAGAAAAATAGAGAGGAGATGTTGATTGATGTGACCCAAAAAAGATAAAAAGTGTGGACTTATTTAGTTTTTTCAAACAAAACCTTAATTTAAAGTTCATGTACAGAATAATTGTAATCCGTAAATATATATTATAAATATTATATAAATTTAAAATTGAAAAAATATATATTATAATCCGTAAATATATATTTTAAATATGAAGTATCGTGCGTTAAGCATCTCCTGAATGAATTGTTGGTCATTGTCTGTAATGTACTGAAGATTGGAAAATGGTGGCCCCCTTTATTCTATAAGTATATTTTTATATTTTATATTTTAGTGGGTGAAGAACAATATCTAGTGTTTTCTATAATTATATTTAGCTTGTTTTGATAAATAAGTGAAAATTTGATTTTTTAATTTTTTTAAAAAAATTTGTAAAAAAATAATCAGTGTGTTTTGTTTGAGTTTTCTGAATTAAATTTTTTGAAAACTAAATTTTTTGGTTTTCATATTCTTTTGTTTTTAGTGAATATTTTTTAATTTTAAACATTTTTTCACTTTTTTAGATGCACCTTAGTTAGATGTATCTAAAAAGTAAAAAATTTGTGAAAAAATATTTTAAAAAATTAATAAATACATAAAAATATAAAAAAATATACTGAATTCTTGTATTTTTTTTTATATTTTTGCTATTTAGTGAATTTTTAAAAGATTTTTTTTACAATTTTTTTACTTTTTAGGTGTATTTATGTTAAGTGTATTTAAAAAGTAAAAAAATTACTTAAAATATTAAAAAAATTCAGTAAAAATAAAAAAATACGAAAAATAAAAAAGTAGAATTTTCTGAAAAGTGTTTTCTGAAAAATGAAAACAAGCAAGATTTTAAAAAATCAAAAAACTAAAAATATGACTTTTAGCGAAATTATCCAAACAAGTCTTTGTTTTCCTGTTACACCTAATCATACAAGCCACTTAGTGATATAATGCTTGCATCATAGGCTACTTGGGAGACTTTCAAGCCATTTAAATAAATAAAGAAATATAATTAGTGGAAAAAAACCCATTTCGGTTAATCTTTCCGATAACACCACAAATCTATTTCAATTGTTTGGGGATTTGAGATTTCAACTAAAAAATCAAAAATTTACTATATAAATTGTCATATAATTTTTTTTTATGTATATTTTTATTAAAAAATTAAAAAAATCAATTTCTAAACAGAATACTTTGCTCTAGGAGCACAAAAATAACATAAAATAATACAAATACAAAAACTATGACAGAAAATTTATTTAGAAAGCAAGTGAATGGTAGAGATTAAAATTTGATGTGGCATGGGCCATACCAATCATAAATCTTATCAAACTCTGTACAAAATTTTGAGTATTTTTTTTTTTGGTCCTAAATTTGTAACATTGTTGCAAAAATAAATCACAAACAATCAAACGATGACACGTGCATTAGCGTGCATGTTTGCAAATGATTATTATCACTGCTTTTCAAGTGACAGTGGGGCTGAAGATAAACTTCTAGTAACTTGTTGACCCCTACCAAGTATTATGACACATGTTACTTGTGCGAACAAATCACCTTTTTTTTTTTATTAATTAAAATAATATAAAAGTATATTTTAAATAGACTTTATAACACTTAAAATAAATTAATTGCACTGTTTTAATTAATTAAAGAGTATATTTTTATTAATATACTTAAATAGATGTATGAACAAATAAAAAAACTTTAGATTACGAAAACACGACCTCTAAATAAATAGAAATATTTCTGATCACTAGTTTCATAGAGCAGTGATTTAGACCCCCTCAAACTTCTACCCCTACCACCACCCCCTCTCCCCACACACACACGTGGTGGGTGGTGATTGAAGGAGAAAAAGAAAAAAAAGAAAAAAAAAGAGTGACCAATCAAAAAAAAAAAGGGGTCAAAGGGGTGGGAAAAAAGGGTCTTAAACATTTTTGTTTTAAGAAACTAAAGAAATGGAAGAATATAAAGTATTGGACTTTTAAACAAACTCTAAGTCCTGAAAGGACATCAAAGGGTGGATATGAAGCTTAGATTTGTAGTAGTTCTCTTATCCAAAAGATAGAGATGCTCATTATCTATAATCTTATCTGTCATTATCTATAATCTTATCTGTCGGCAATAACAAATTTTTTTTATCCAAATAGATCAGAATATCCTTATTTTGGCTTGGCTTTTTATTTATTTATTTTTTATTTTTTATTTTGATGTCTTGGTATAGGATAAGGACAATACTGAGCTTGATTGTATAAGTGTCATCTGCTAATATTACTCATTTATAGTTTTTTATTTATAATAAAATTAAAAAAATTAAAATAATTAAAAAAAAAAACTTATTGAATAACACAATTTTAAAATAAAAATAAAGAATTCATGTTGAAAAATCTAGAAACCTCCTAAATGTTGATTTGTGATTATGTATCAATTTTAAGCAGAATATAACAATCCCAATCAAACAATCAAGACAAAGAGACATAATGATTTTACGTGTAAACCACAATTGGACACCTCCAATTGTGATCAAAAAACCACGGCAACAACCACAAGAACAATCCACTAAGAAGATTTAAAGGAATTACACAGGTATACTCTCAATTATCTAGCGAATCCACAACGCCTAATTGAACCAACCTCTATGTGCCTCTTCCAACCCCATCTTCACCACGGAATTGTCTTTCTGATGAGCCACTCCGGATTCCACCAAAGCTTCAGGCTCGAATTCTTCAGAATCCACAACTGAAGAACAACTCTCTCTTTTGTGTATAACAAACAAATCTTTGATGTACTCTCTTTAAACCATGAGTTGAATACTCAATAAAACATTAAGAAAATAACAAAATATCCCCAGATATAAACCTTAAGAACCACAAAGAAGATCTGGAGGAAAAATTAATGAGTAGTCTAGTTTTGGGAGAAAACCAACTACTTATAGAAAATCCAAAGTAATCCTGTTTTTGGAAGAAAACCAACTTCTTAAAGGGCTCCAAAGTAATCCTAGTTTTGGAAGAAAATCAACTTCTTAGAGAAATCCAAAGTAATCCTAGTTTGACCCAACATGTGAATTTAAAAAACTACAACCTTGGGTATTTAAAAAATTACAACCTTGGGTTTGATCCATGAATTTTGACAACAAAGAGTCCTAACAATCTCCCCCTTTGTCAAATCCTTGACAAAACCATGCTAAAACAGTTTTCCTAACAAAAACACTAAAACAATTTTTCAATCAAAATAAGAACAACACCACCAACTAGGAATCAGCACTTATAACCAAATCTCTTTACAAACTTATTTCTCAAGTTCATGATCTGCAAAACAACTATTAGTGCCACAATCTCCAAAACAACTATTAGTCTCACAAGAGTATATGAAAAAGCAATAAACATATGGCTAGATTATCTTGAAGTATGAGATGAAAAACATGAATAACATGAATAGATACAACTTGGAGATTTTAAGAACATGTAACATGAAAACCTGAAAACTAAGACATATGCACCCAACACATGACATGAATACATGAAAAACAAATTTCTCCCCTGTTTGTCACGAATTGACAAAGGAATCTCAAATAACAAAATCAAGATCAAAACCCACACAAGCAATGACAAGATAACGATTAACCGAACTCCCCCTCACTAAAAGCAACCACAGATACTGAAAATAGTGAACAAGAAGAAAAACGACAAAAAATAATATGGTGGAGCAAGTAAGGAATTTCAGATTTATACCTTGAAACACACAAGATTATCCAAGAAGCACAATTACTTGAAAACACAATGTGCACAGCCTCTAGAAAATTCCTCATAAAAGAAAGTGATGTATTATGTGAAAAGCATAGATCCATGATAAAAGTGTGTGTGTGACTCTTGGAGTTCGACAAACACTAGATTCAATCCTAGTAGTGATCTGAAAGTTGAACCTCCGACAAGAGATCTACGCACAACAAAGGAAAGTCAAACCACTAGGAATCAAGGGGTATTTGGTGAGTGAAGGCGGAGGCTCTCCCTCAATCAATGAATCCTTTATTTTTTTTTTCTTTTTCACATTTTTTCTTTTCTTTCTTTTGCACATTTTTTGCTTTCTTTTTCACACTTTTTCTTTTCTTTCTTTTGCACATTTTTTCTTTTTTTTTCACACTCATTGGCAGCTGACACGCTCAAGAGTATGAAAACCGAACCAGAGAAGCATGGATATAATAAGGATAGCCTGGTTGGTGCCTCTGAGGTAGACTTTTCCTCATGCTTGGACTACAAAGAACAGATGGGGAAGCCATGGAGATGCAAAAAGATGGAAGATGGTTAAGAGACTCAACATCACCCATGATATGCTAGTATAGGTCAATTTCCCTAGAAAAGCAAAAGATACAATGCCAGAAGTCTATAGAAAAAAAAATAATCACTAAGGCGGAAGACTCTGATATTTGCTAATCCAAGAGTGTGTACAGAATGAGACATACTAATCAAAGAACACACACTCCAAAATGAGTAATGACCATAGAAAGCACACACATATTAACATGTAATGGTTATTCTCATCAATTCCAATATGCACCAAGGACATCTCAAAAAAATTCAAACTTGCAAAACCATATTAAGAAAATCTTTTGGGTTTTTTTTTATAATTTTTTTCTTTTTCTAAACAAAGCAAAAAAAAAAACAAACATTCACACATTTTTTTTTTATTATTAAAACAACAACTAAAACAAATAAACAAAAACCCAAAAACAAATAAACAAATTAACACAAGTTAAGTTTTCTCACCCAAACTTTTTTGGTCTTAACAAAATCAGGTCTAGCGGTCTTGGTAAATGACGTGGTGTTGTGAGCGTCTTCATGAATCTTGGTATTCTGCCTAGACATGTAAGTCGAATTTCTACCCTTTTGAGGCACTCTCCCATGCAACTTATAACAATAAGGGCGAATATGACCATGCATACCACAATGATGACAAATAAAAACAAGGTGTACCTTCTTTTCTTTTACCTTACCAACTCTAGGGAGTTTGAGAAGTCTTTCCTCTTGTTGAATCTTTTGTCCTCCCTTTCTTTGAGTTCTTGTATCACGAGATGTGGAAGCACTCTGTTTTTGCTCTCTCATATCTCCAAAGCCAATCCCACTCTTGTCTGAACAGATTTGTTGAGACCCAATGATATCCTCCAAAGTCTTTGATCATTTCTTCCAAAGACCAATGGTAGCCATAGCACACTTGAGCTCTTCCTCTTTCTTGATCATTAGTTCTTCCAAAGCAACTTGAGACATCTCAAGAGATTCAATCTTTTCTTCAAACATGGCATGGGTTTTCTGTAGCTCATTCCTCTCTGTCTCACAAGTCAACAGTTTTGCACAAAGAACTTGTTGATCATCAGCTATCTTGATGGCATTGATCCTAGCCTCGGAAATCTCCTCCTTAAGTTTGATATTCTCACTTTCACATGCTTTGAGTTTCTTTGTGAGTTTGTCATTCAATTTGAATAAATTAAGAAACTCCTTATACAGCTTTTCATAGGCTTGCTCAAGCTCTTCATCATCACTACTCGAGGATTTATCATTAGTGGTATTCTCAACCGACCTCTTTGAATCCATTATCACAAATCAAACAAGATCTCGTTCTAAAAAAAAATATTTTTGTTTTAAACAAAATAGAACGACCCGCTCTGATACCAATTGAAAAATCTAGAAACCTCCTAGATGTTGATTTGTGATTATGTATCAATTTTAAGCAGAATATAACAATCCCAATCAAACAATCAAGACAAAAAGACACAACGATTTTAAGTGAAAAAACCACAATTGGACACCTCCAATTGTGATCAAAAAACCACGGGCAACAGCCACAAGAACAATCCACTAAGAAGATTTAAAGGAATTACACAGATATACTCTCAATTATCTAGCGAATCCACAACGCCTAATTGAACCAACCTCTATGTGCCTCTTCTAACCCCATCTTCACCATGGAATTGTCTTTCTGATGAGCCACTCCGGATTCCACCAAAGCTTCAGGCTTGAATTCTTCAAAATCCACAACTGAAGAACAACTCTCTCGTTTGTGTATAACAAACAAATCTTTGATGTACTCTCTTTAAACCATGAGTTGAATACTCAATAAAACATTAAAGAAAATAACAAAATATCCCCAGATATAAACCTTAAGAACCACAAAGAAGATCTGGAGGAAAAATTAATGAGTAGTCTAGTTTTGGGAGAAAACCAACTACTTATAGAAAATCCAAAGTAATCCTGTTTTTGGAAGAAAACCAACTTCTTAAAGAGTTCCAAAGTAATCCTAGTTTTGGAAGAAAATCAACTTCTTAGAGAAATCCAAAGTAATCCTAGTTTGACCCAACATGTGAATTTAAAAAATTACAACCTTGGGTATTTAAAAAATTACAACCTTGGGTTTGATCCATGGATTTTGACAACAAAGAGTCCTAACACATGTCAAGTGAAAGAAGCCTTGAGAAAATTCATGGAAAGATAATGAGTTGATAGTAGCAAGGGAAGAATTCCAACAGTATCAAGAGCATCCAGAAATATGTATTGGAAATTGGTGACAAGATTGTGAATTCTTTAAATCATCCACATGAAAAAAAAGTTTTATAGCCACTGAACTGGCCGTACTGATTGTGAATTAGGTCTAGTATATATGCATCGCAAATTGGCCAATACACAGAGCAATTTTCATTCCTACCGGTATGTCAAGATGTATCAGTATCAGGAAGCCAAAAAAACTGCCAACAATTTAAAACCATGAACTGAATTTTTTTTTTTGATCGGAACCGTGAACTGAATTGAGTTAAGGAAAGGAAGGAAAAGGACTCCATACCTGGTGCAAAGAGAGAAACAGCATCAGAAACATGTGAGGTCTGATGAACATAAAAAACCAATGCTTAAACCCCAAGTTCTACAACTTTCTATACTTCTCTCCAGAACAAAAGAATGTGGTTGAAACTCGAGGACTATTAAAGTTCACTCCTGCAGTGACAATTTCGTTGAAATGTTCCTAGATGCTATGCTTCATGAGACATTTGTATATCCAGATTAGGCCAGGCAGAGCCTCCACAGACCAATCAGCCAACAGCATTTATCAACACCGATCAAAGCACATACAACTCGAGTAGGATGGTAACTAACTTTTGGCTAATTTGCAAAGAACCTGCAAAATGCACCAGAGAACATTCTGCAGTGTCATAATACAACAGAAAATTTTAGTCTGAAATATTTCACCTTCTGTATTCAAAGCCTCACAACATTCAGCTATCTATATGACCTCAGGTGTGACGGTCCAATTAATCTATCACAACTGCCAGTCCTTAATTCCAGCAGTGAGCACGCCATTCCATACGAACATACCAAAGCTCGAGCATGAGCTTTTCACATTCACATTATTCCCTAGGTAGTCCCCGCTGCTAAGCTTAGAAAAGACACAGGAAACCTTAGACATGCATAAGGTTGAATCACAGCTTCATGATCATTTCACTTTTGAGTTTTGAGTGTGGAAGAGATCTTCTATTCAGTTTTAAGTCATGGTTTTAGATTACGGTATTGGGGTACATATATCAACAATACGGTTATATGTCAGCCAATATCAAACTATATTGGCTGGCATATTGGTGAATATCGATATTAGAAGTCTAAATTCCTGATAAGTATTGGCCACTAGGATACTTATTGGCCAATATTTAAGTACCTCCTCCATAGAAGCCAGCATTTGAATTCAAAACTGCGAGTGAATCATCTATCTAGGTTTTGGAAACCATATTAAATAGTATCCAATCCACGTGACCATATGTTTGTTCAAAAACTATTGTCTAGTTGGAAATTTCTTCAGTTGGCAACAAATTCAGCAACAAACCTCTAAGCAAACTAAAATGGAAAATGAACAACACAGGTGAATATGAGAACTTTTAACCGTAGATGCTTTAAAATATCTTATTAAGTAGTTTTCATTTACATATATGGCAACTCTGTGCTATTTATGATACATATTTACAACTAAGAACGAATATATGCAGAAGATACCAAAAGGACGATTTCAGAAACACATCAAGGAATGTAACACCTCAAACTTCTTCGCTGGCAAGACCGCCTGCAAAATGGATCAACAAAAAATATAATCACAAACACGGAAAACTTTCTTAAAATTTCAATGAAAAAAAAAAAAAAAAACTGAAACTAATTTGATAACTAGAAATAATTGAAGGATACAGAAGAATAGAATCATTTCTTGGCCTCCTTGCAACTTCCACCATTCCCTGGTATATGACAAACCAAAACCTTATTAGCCACACACTTATTAGAAACCAACACGAACAACAAAAGTTAAAATTCATCAACCGTACCCACAATAGGAACGGTTATGGAGATGCAGAGGCCAATTCAGCACACCAAATCACTAAAACCATTTCATCTCAGCAAAGCAAGTCTTCAAGGCATTGACCTGAGAAATCCCATCTGATCTACAAGCTCTTGTAGATCCTCGCCCCAATCTGCAGATGTTGTTGCCAAATCCTCTACTTCCACATCAACTTCCGATTGATCGCCCACCAACACTTCTCCCTCTTCATTCCCACCTATAACACCTTCACTAAAGAATTCTTCCCACATAGTCTCACTAACATAATCCAAGTTGGTACCACTACTTGTTAAGATAGATTCAGGTTTCGGGTCTATGTCACTGCTCGATTCGTTGTCCAATGCAGCAGCGAACAATGTCTCCATATCGAATTCAATATTCACAAGATCCTCTTGTTCTTGGCCAATCTCTATGGTGAATGATGCGACTTCTTCCAAATTCTCTGCACTAGGGCTCATTGTTAGTCTTCTCTTACGCCCAATCTCAACGCCTCGCTGTTTTCTTTTCTGAAGATACTTATCCACAAATTGCTGGACAAAGGAAGGGCTACTTAGGGCTTTGGCCAGGAAACTCATCATTTGATGTTGCTTTCTCTCCGTGTTTCGTATCCTCTCCTCCATTCCACTTACCTTATCCCTCGCATTCTGTTGCTGTTGTCTGAGCTTTACAATTTCCGCCTTAACATGTTGCGATCCCTCCTTAACCTTTCGAGTTCTTCTTCCATTCCATATTGACCTAACTCCACACAAGCCCCTCCTTCTTGTTGCATGTTTTGCGCAACATTTCTTCGCCTCTTGATGGTTTTCAGGAGATGTTTCTGACCTCCCAGAAACCCTTCGTTCGCAAATTCCCATCTATCTGGATCAACTTTCTTGAAACCCTGCATTGCATGAATTTGGGGTTTATCAGAATTGCATCAATCTACAAACCCAGAATAGATAATTGGTTGATTCATATGATTACATGTAGTTTAGTGCAGGCATTAACACTCAAGGGAATGAAAAAAAAAAAAATTACTAAAAACCCAAAATTGAAAATACCAGAACAAGAAACGGAGCTAAAAAAATAAATAAAATGAAACAATGATCATAACAAGACTAGTGAAGACATGTAATTTCATTATAGTCCCAAAATTACAAACAAAACCCTCAAAGCATTGATTGTTTGAACTAAATGACCTCAAACTCTGAATGAGCATATATGTTTTATGATCACAGGAACAGAGCTGGATCCAAACGATAAAAATAAAAAAGAATTGAGCTAGCTATATACCATTTTCACAAAATCAAATAAAAACTCTTACTAAACTCAGAATATAAAACACAAAAATGCAAGAAAGTATTATCATCTTTGGTGCAAAAATGTAAAAACAGTCTATGAAACATTTTGTCAAACATGAAAACAACCCAATTGAATTCACATGAAATTAATAAGTTCCACGTTTTTCATTTCTAGCATTTGGGTTTGAGAGAGTAATAATAATGTACTGTGAGTACTTACATAGGTATTGAGCTGGCGAATGAAGCTAGAGAAATTGTTGTGCTTGAAGTACCTAGGAAGCAGAGTCGTAGAAAACTCGTGAGAGTCCCAAACGACGAAGCTATTGCGAGCTCTGCTCCACGAGACCACCGAATCAGAAGAAGGGTCTTCTACCATTTCGAACGTCTTGCTGAGAAACGGAGGCGGACCCACATCGTGAAGCCCCTCCATAGGCCTCGGCGACGAAGAGGACGACAAGCTCGACGACGACGACGATATCACCGTCGTCTCTTCTTCCTTCACTGTCACTACTTCCATTTTCACACACACAGAGATAGAGTGAGAGAGAGCTATGAGTTTTTTCTGGGGAGTAGAAGAGAGAGAGTGTGATATATATGGAGGTGGAAGAGAAACTTCTAGAGAAAATGAGAGAGGAGTAGGAGTTTAGAGAGAGAGGGGGGGATTAGGGTCTTTGTCGGGATTTGCACTTTCTGACAAGTTTCGTAGATATGTCTGTGGGCGGTCAGAACAGGAGGAGATAGTGTGGGGCTCACCGTTGTGTAAAATGTGTGGGCTCCACAGAGTCGCTACGTGTTTTCTGATGATGAAATTCTAGAAAGTTCTTTAGGTTTCTCGGAGAAGAAATGTGGAAGTTTGAGATTGGATTATTTTAATAATTTTTTAATTTTTTTTATTAAAAATAAGTAGATTCAATTTGTTTGGTTTTGGTTTTAAAAAAATACCTTTCAAAAAAATTTATTTTTTTAATTTTCGTACTTTTTATTTTAAATATATTTTTTAATATTTTAAGTAATTTGTTTAATTTTTAAACACACTTAACATAGCTTGTTTGGTTTTAATTTTTAAAAAATACTTTTCAAAAAAATTTATTTTTTTATTTTTCGTATTTTTTTTGTTTTCAATGAATCTTTTTTAATATTTTAAGCAATTTGTTTAATTTTTAGACACACTTAACATAACAGTCATGATAGAGACTCCCCACAAAACACAACCCTAACAATTTTCAAAATGATCTGGACTATTCATGTTACTGTCAGAGATAGAAAAAAAAAATTCAAACACATCAATAGTCAATACAGCGGTGGGGTCGTGGAGGTCTTCTTTTGTGAGAGTCCCAAATATTTTCCTAATATAAACACATTTAAAAAATATAATATTTATGAAAAAAATATTTAAAAAATTCACTAAATACCAAAATATATAAAAAATTTAGTACATTTTTCATATTTTTGTGTATTTATTAATTTTTTAAAATATTTTTTCACAAATATTTTATTATTTAGATAAATCTAAGGAATGTGCATTTAAAAAAGTAAAAAAATTGCTTAAAATTTTAAAAATATTTACTAAAAACAAAAAAATACGAAAAATACAAAACTCAATTTTTAGAAAACTAAATTTAGAAAACTAAAACTAAACACACTGAGTATGTTTGAAAATGATTTTTTTCATTTAAAAAAAAATATATATATATATATACATAATATTAAATAATGAGAAAATTTTATTTTAATAAATTTTTAATTTTTTTATTAAAAATAAGAAGAAAAATTAATATGTTTGAAAATAAATTTTTGATTTTTTTTATTAAAAATAGGATAAATTACAAATACTATTACGACCAGCTCTCCGTACCGAAGGGTTAATCATCGTGATGGCCAGTAACTGAAGTTACCTCCGGCTAATTCTTAAACAAATCAATAAATGCGAACGGAAGTAATATTTAAGTGAGAGTACCAAAATAATCATTGAAACTTCTATTTTTATTACAAAATTTATTGACAAAAAATGCTGATATTTACATATAAAAATATCATAAAAGTGTTGTGTGTGTCTATTCCACAGCCCCGTGTCTAAGACTTTCCAAAAGCTATTTCTGAATTGCATTATTTCTTGAAAATTGGTAAACAGCTATAAGCACATGACAGAGTGAAAAATATTATACCAAGAGTATAAGAGACACAAAATAACCATAGATAGTTATGTAACTAAAATATTTAAGATAACTTAGTCTGAACAAATAATCATTTAAGTAGCAAAACTGAGATTATGTAAATAAATAACTATAACCATGGTACTGAACAGAACGGAACAGAGGTCACAAAAGTGACAGTTAGAACAGAGGTACGGATTCAATAAGTGGCTCATACGGATTATAGAAGTGGCTCCCACAATAGTGTAGCACTTATCTCCGCGCAGCACTTTGCTCCGCACAGAACAGAGGTCAATGGATCCATGACAATAGAGGGCCATAAAGTGACCAAACAGAAGCCAATGGTTATTTAAGTCCCCCAAGGCGTGGGACTCCCGTAGTGGTACTTACAAAACGTAATTGTTTATAAGGTCATAGTCAAATATTCTTTAAAATATAAACAAACATATCTATGGGTTTCATTTTATACAAATAGAGTTCAGAAATTAATCCACATAATTGAAATATTAATATAATTTATAATAATTTATAAAACATAATTTGTATAAAATAAATATGGTAAGTCAAAATATACGTAAAATATATTATGGTGCTTCAAGGTATAATATGGGTGTTTGGTGGGGCTTTTTTTAGCCAACTTATGGCTTCTGGCTTTTAAAAAGTTATTTTGGACTGTTTGGTTAAACTTATTTTAAACAGCTTCTGATTCTAACAACTTATTTTAAGTCAAAAAAGCTGATTCTGAGAAGTTATTCACCCCTTACTTCTGATTATCAGCTTCTGCTGTGGACATGTTAATTCACGGTTATACACTTAGATTTTTTTATTTTTTATTTTTTTAAAATAAAAAAGACCCAAATGGACTATACAATATTATTATTATTATTTATGAGAAATGTAGACAAATAGTGAATAATAAAAAATAAAAGTTAATTGAAAAAGCTACTTTACAGCTTATTTAACAAACACTATTTAGCAACTTAAATCTATAATCCAACAGCTACACTAAACAGATTAACAGCTTCTGATTAAAGTTATAATCTATAATCTGTTAAGCTATAATCTATAATCTGTTTTAACAGCTACACCAAACAGGACCAATATAACTCACATTAAAATTAATACCTTACTCTTTCTTTTTACTATCAAAAATTGTTTCGACTTCCATTATTTTATTTCCTTTTTCTTTCTCTTATTTTCCTCCATTCCTTCATTTCTCTCTTTTTCTCCTTCATTTCTCCCTTCTTTTCCTTTTTCTTTCTTTTCCCAGTTCCGATTCGTAGCTCGAATTTACCGTGGCTCGAGTGGCCCGAAATATCAAAACAACGTCATTTTGATATTTCGATTTTTTTTTTCTTCTTTTTTTTTCATCCTTTCCGACTCAGACAGAGGAGAAGCCGAAGAGAAGAAGAAGGAAAAAGAAAAAGAAGAAGAAGAAGAAGAAGAGGAAGAGAAAGAGAACAAATCATCATCATCAACAACAACATACAGAAACAGAGATTAGATTAGCCAATATTTTTTTTTTCCTTTACCTTCAGATCTGGCCGATCAAAAAAAATATCTGATCTTCCTACCGTCAGATCTGGATCTTCATGAACACATCTTCATCAACAATTTTTTTAAATTTTTTTTTCAGATCCAGAAAAAAAAAAAGGAAGAGAAAACAGATCTGCCGCTGTGGCAGTCGCCGGTGATGGCGAGGGCAGAGTGGAAGAGGAAGATCAGATCGTGGAAGAGGAAGGAAGATCAGATCGGCTCGGCCCTTTCTCCCTTTCTCTCTCTTTCTTCTCTCCTCTCTCTCTCTTTCTCCCTCCTTCCTCTCTTTCTCACTTTCTTCTTGCATTTCACAGATAAAAGAGAAAAAAAAAAAAAACGAAATCAAAACGACGACGTTTTGATTTCGAGCCATTTTCAAGCCTCGAGATTTCGAACTACCAGTCATTTTTCTTCTTTTCCTTTCCAGGTGAATCACATCCTCCCTATAATAAGGAGAATGGAGCATACGTGGCCCGCGTATCTTTAAAAGATTTGATTCATAAATTATATAGATTTATATTTATCTTTAATAAATATTTAAAATAATTATACTTTAGTTTAATTTTTTAATATAACTATATAAATAAATCAATTCCTAATTAAATTACATTCTATCGTATACTAACAAAAAATTAATTATTTATTTTATTACCACAACCATTATTGCTATTATTATTGTTATCAATATTATTATTTATTTACTATCTTTAATTCTAATTTGACCCAACTAGTATTGTAATTCCATATTTTTGTTAATTTGGCCCCAAATAATAATCCAAAATTAATCTCATATTTGATAATCCAATGCCAAATTAGATTCGACAACTTAAAATTTTGGGTTATTACAAATACACCCCCGAGGTTTTTTTTAAATACAGATTAGCCACTGTGATTTGAAAAATTACAAACACCCCTTTATTAAATTTTTTTATTTAACAATATTAACTGAAAAAATGAAATTTATAATTACTCTGCAATACAATAATAAAATTAAATAAATTATTAATTGAAACAAAATTTTAACATCATTTAAAACTATTAATTGACTTAATGATTTATTAATAAAGAGGGTAATTTGTTATGAAATTAAAAATTACGGAATAGAATGTAATTTTTAAAATTATAGGAGGGATTTGTATTTTAAGAAAATATCAGAAAATGTATTTATAATTTATTCAAAAAATATATATATATAATATTAAATAATGAAAAAATGTTAATTTACTCTTTGAAGGTGTCATGTCAAAAGTCGAATCAACAGACAATTTGATGTTTTTACATATAAAAGCTTCAAAAAAACAATGAGTGAGATTTTTAATTTTGGATACTTTTATGACCTCCAAAAATAATTTATACTGTTTATGTTTTTATTTTTATTTTTTATCTCTTTCACATGAGTAGATTTTAAAGGTAACGGGAGTCTCCAAATTTGAGAGTCTCGATCATTATTGTAAAAGCTTCCCAACCAATCTTGCAAAAGTATAGTTTTTTTTTGATTTTTTAAGTATTATAGATTATGCCTTAATGTGGGCGGTTGGATTACAGCTGAGATGGCGGGTCCCAGTGTATGTAGTAGTCCTTCTAGTGACACGTGGGGGCCTGATCATGTTGATGATGGATTTATCACCGTGGGATTCTTCCCTATCAGCATTTCTTACACTCATCAATATTTATTTGAAAAAATTACAAAGTTTCAGGTTTGAGCTTTATGACAAATAAATCATACTCCCTCCGTCCCAAAATAATGGTCTCTTTTAGAGAATCTAATTTTTTTTGGTAATACAATTATTACTTTTGAAAAAAATTAATTTTCCAAAATTATCCTTTTGATAGTACATTTTTTAGGAATATCAATGTCATAATTGTACTTTTTATATTGTTTATTAATTTAAAAGAATGGCAAAATAGGAAATTTATATTATTTTGTACTTGATTTTTAAAGAGGGACTAATATTTTGGGACAATGAAAAATGGAATAAGGGACTAATATTTTGGGACGGAGGGAGTAATTTTTTAACTCTAGTACTTTTAGTGATCAAGGGTTAGTTTAGAATGTTTTAAAAAAGTATACTTTTTAATTTATTGGCTCATATGAGTTGGGTTTAGGTTGAATTTGATGTGATGTGTTAGAGAAATAATGTAATTTAAATAAAATGATATGACTTAAATAAGATAATGACTTTTTAATTTTTTGTATTATTTAATAGATGTTAAACTTGGCCCAAGTATGCTTTTTAGTTAGGAAAATTTTTAATATAGAATCAAGACTCTTTCAGCCTAACTCCTCTGTACACGCAGTCCGGATTCTCTGGCCCTTCTTTTCCTCTCATATATCCCTTTTCCAATCCTTTACCGGAAACTTTCTTCTCCATTTTGCTTCGATTTCTTCACTAGAATTCGATTGGTTTTGGCTGCAATTGTTCTTCCACTCCAACGGTCTTTTCTATCGATTCAAAAGCATTGCGCCGCCTTTTACTCTATTTTGGGTAGAATGAGAGAATAAGAGAGTGGATACGGATATGAGCGTGGGTGTAAGGAATCTTAGACTACAAAAATAAATATTATGGACTTTTTTTGTTATCAAAAGTTTAAGAGATGTTAGATTAATTATCCTTTTAAAAAATAAGGATAAATAATCAATAGATCCTAATAGTTAGACTTAATTCTCATCAAGTCCTATTAAAAATAAATCTTGATAAAATTGTCGCTAAAAATAATTTTTTTGTGATAGTTTTTTTATATATTTTGCTAAAAATTGATAATTAGTGACTTTTTTTTGTCATGATTTTCATAAATTGCGGCTAAAACTTATAATTAGTGATATTTTTTTATGATAAATTTTTTCCATAAGACATATTAGACAATAAGTCTACTTATTAGAATCTACACGTAAGTACCTCTTAAATTAATACTTAGTATATTAATACTAATAATTTAGTTAGAAAAATAAGTGAAATATACATACATTTTCACATTGTACATGTTCTTTAGGAATTTTCATATTTTGAATTGTTAAATATTTATTTCATTATTAATGGTATCAAATAATTTTTATTAATGTATGTGATTAAATAATTATCTATTAATTAATTTTACATTGTAATATAATTATTAAAAAAGCTCGTTTCATTATTGTAGTCTTTAAAATAAAAAAGATAGATCATTTGTATTTAATCTTTACTATTCCTTTGTTCTTTTTTGGGTGAATACTATTCCTTTGTTCCAAACACTCTTAATCATGCAATTTTACTGAAGAAAAGTGGAGGATGAAGCGTCAAATTGTCATGTTAGACTCATTCCTACTTTCATATATTACAATAACATGACTCTTTTTTGCTTTTCTTGCTCCTATATAATTTTTAATATTCAATGTTAGTGACATGACTACACTTTCTCTCAAATTGTTGCTTGCAATTTTTTTGTAATATTAATTAATCACCCCTTGTTCGAATGCAAATTTGTTTTTTGCAAATGCAATATTTAAAAAAGTAAAATAATTTTTTTAGTTATTTTTAAATGCTATCGATTGTCAAAATGATGTATTGGAGAAAACGACCTTGCTTGTTTTCACTTTTCAAAAAACACTTTTCAGAAAATTTTACTTTCTTATTTTTCGTATTTTTTTGTTTTTATTGAATTTTTTTAATATTTTATGCAATTTTTTTACTTTTTAGACACACCTAACATAAAATACACCTAAAAAGTAAAAAAATTGTAAAAAAATCTTTTAAAAATTCACTAAATACCAAAAATATAAAAAAAAATACAAGAATTCAGTACATTTTTTGTATTTTTATGTATTTATTAATTTTTTAAAATATTTTTTCACAAATTTTTTACTTTTTAGATACATCTAAGTAAGGTGTATCTAAAAAAGTAAAAAAAATGTTTAAAATTTAAAAAATATTCATTAAAAACAAAAAAACACGAAAATCAAAAAAGTCAGTTTTCAAAAAACTTAATCCAGAAAACTCAAACTAAACACACTGAATTGTATTATTATTTTTTCAAAATCTTGTTTATTTTTATGGGAGTCCCATCTGCGTGCTTTAGTTGCATGTTACCGCTTATTTTTACTTGACGAGTTCAATTTTTCCAACTACTCTTTGCAGACCTAAAATGTTATATTTTGAATTGTGAAGTCTAAGATAATTTAACTTCTGATTTTTTAAGGCATCCTCCCTCAAAACCTTATTTTTCTATTTATGTTTCTCTAATCATCACCATTAAAATTTTAGTTTATTATTTTTCAATTATACATCAACTTAGGTTTATTGTAAATTTTTTTCGCTAGTGGTTCCGTCATTAGTAAACAAGTTCTTGTAAGGGTGATGCAAGTAAACATGTAGTAAAGTTAGTGGTATAAATAGGAAGGGTGGACAAGGTGATATTTTTTTTGGCTGTATCACTTCATCTCTCTTCGCTATTGGATTCATATTTTTTTGTATCATTCTTTTATGGCAAAAATTTGAGCAACAACAATCAAAGCACAACCTAAGAAATACCATAAAAGAATTTTTCAGTTCTCAAAATTGAACTCCAATCTTCAAATTAAGAATTGGCCATTCTTGCAATTGAACTCAATCTCCAAATTAAGAATGGTGTTGAAAGCAAGTAAAATTTTATGGGTCCGAATAGTCTCTAGTCCAGATTTAGGACCGTCCGGTTCAGTTCGGCCATTGGGTCCACTTTTAGGTCCTTTTTTGATAATCAGAACCGTTCACATTTTAAGGTTTGTTGAGTACATTATTCTTGTTAAAAATCACGTCGATCGGATAACGGATACTATGTATTCGGATCACTTTTGTCTGGAAAAAAAATGAACAATCAGAAAATTAACGAAATATAGTGAAATATATTGAAATAAGTAAAATTTGATTTCATTAATTTATATTCAGTGCCCTAATATAATGGTTAGAGTCTATTTATGTACATTTCTAAGATAGAAAATAACTAACTTAATCTCAACCAATCACTAAACAAACCGTTTATTAACTGGATTTATAACAGGCTGTTAACCACCTCAACTCTCTTCATCAAACAAACTGTTTATTAACTGAATTTATAATAGACTGTTAATCCCCTCAAGCCTCTTTAGCCACTATCATGTCTTGTTGAAGTATTGGAAAGTTCAAAACCCGAAAAAAGAAAAGAAAGAAGTATTGCAAAGTTGTTATCGGATGGAGATAGTGATAAAGGACTTCACTCGTCATCAACAGACTAACAAGCTACTTTTTTTTTCCAATTGTTCCGCTTCAAATTTTTTAATTATTTATTAACGATCGATGGAGTTATAGGTATTGATAATTTGATTCAATTTTTTTTATTATTTATCAACGATGGATGGAGTGATTAAATATTTTTTAATTTTTTGTTTTTGGGAGACTTACGTATAAGACTTAATAGGTAAACTTATTATCAAATAGGTCTTATAATAATAAACACTATTCAAAAAAATCACTAATTGTTAATTTTTAGCGACACTTTGAAAATTGTGTCAAAAAAATATCACTAATTATAAGTTTTAGCGACAGTGTAAAAAAATCATTACAAAAAAAAGTCACTAATTTTCAATTTTTAGTAACAGTTTGAAAAAAATTTCACAGAAAAACGTTACTAATTGTAAGTTTTAGTGACAATTTATAAACATCGTGACAAAAAAAGTCACTGATTGTCAATTTTTAACAAAATATGCAAAAACTAGTCGCAAAAAAAATTATTTTTAACGATAATTTTATTAGAACTTATTTTCAATATAATTTGATGGAAATCAAACTATTAGGATCTATGAGTAATTTATCATTTTTGTTTTGTTTTGTTTTTTTTTTTTTTGGGTTATGCCATCTCGGCAAGGCTTACCAGACATCCATATAGATATTGGGCCATATTTGCTTTTATATGGACAATTAGGTATAGGGCCAGCCCAAGTTAGCTCTCAAACATACCAAGATCATTCCTATGTTAAAGATCCAGGCCCAAAAAATCACTCCGGGCCCAATGATTGGCTCTAGATGTTTACATCACATTTTATACATCAATGAGTAATATAAACTCCTCATTTTAGTTTTTGATTACCAATGATAGTGGATAATTATATGTTAAAATATAATTTTTCTTTATTAATTGTCCAAAAGTTAGGTTCGTGTTTTTAGCCTTCCTAATAATCATTATTTTATTACAAATTTCATTCTCATGTTGAGCAAAAAGTTGTGTTTGTGCTTTGTCTCCAAAGGATAAATGGGACCACGTTAATGTTGAGTTTAGATTATGAATTTGTATTGAAAAAAAAATTGAAAGATAATAAATAATTTTAAAAATTTGTGAACTATGTGATTTTTTTTTTTAATTTTGCAAACTTTTTTTAAAAAATTACACTCATAAATTTTACTCAACTAGACAAACAAAATAAAATAAAAAATAAAATAAATTGAAAAGGTAGATTTTTTGGCCTTAATTTTTAAATTTTTAGTATTTTTTTATTTTACATTTTAGATTAATCTACATTAGACAGATCCAAAAAGTTCAAAAAAAATTACTAAAAATAATAAAAACTAAAAAAAAATGATTTTCTCAGGAGTAGTTTAACTATTAAACCAATCAGCTTATCGTCTAAGGTTCTCAAAAGAAATTTAAAAAGAAAAATTCTTACTAACGAAGACCCAAATTTATAAAAAAAAATATTAAAAGAAGGTCTCATTTTATTAGTTAAACATGTTTAAAAAAATGAAAAATAAAAAACTTTACACGGGTTACTAACCTCCATTATTTCAAAATAAATACTTAATTATTATGAGGAGTAGGTCTAAAATAGTAAAAATTGTAGTCTTGTGCTCAAATTCCAAAAAAACAATATGCACAAGAAAAAAAAAATTATTTGGTGTTCTTGTGGTGTGACGTGACGATATTTTTTATTAATTACAATACACTATTTTTATTATTTTTTAATCACTTAATATAAAATTATGAATTTTATTTATTTTACTAAGAGCATCCTCATCAACCTTTTCAAAGTCATTTTTTAGCTAATAACAAAAATTCAACTCCATCAAACTTACTTACAGCTTGTCGAAATGTATATTTACTACAGTATCTCGCTACAACAACGAGGTACTGTTCATCGCTAGATTAGTGTTATCGAATATCCGCTCAGCTGGTCAACTGGTTAGCGGCAATTTTTTTTTTTTTTTGTATTTTTTAAGAATTATTTAGTTGTTAACTTATCAATTTAATTAAAAAAAATTAACAAACATAATAAGAAAATAATATTTAAGAAGAATAAGTTAGAATAAAAAGTTTGATATAATAAGTAAAATAATAAAATAATTTTAATTTGGCTAAAAATTTAAAGAGATTGGTGTGAATGCTCTAATGACAACGTCCCTAAACACTACGTGGCGATGTCCAACTAGCACCAAATAATTGCTCGCACAAGAAAGGGTCGTCAGTGATAATGCAATAAAAGCCTGCATTGTACTGCAAAGCCTGTTTTTTAATTTTTGTTTAAATTATTTTTGGGGGGTTTAAATGCAAAGGAATGACAGGTCGCATGCATGCAAGCGTGGTGGATGTCAAAAGCTACAAACACACACACACACTCTCCCACTCCACTTTTAGTCAAACTTCTAAAAGACAAGAGTCAGAGGTCCCCCCCACCCTCTGCAATTCAATCTGACATGAACTTCCACCTGAAAGTGTATCTCTCTCTCTCTCTTCTCTCTCTCTAAAAAAAAATTATGACATATGCTTTTTGGTAAAATTTTAATATTTTAGGTTGGATTCTTCTCAAGATTAGTTATAGTTTTAATTTTTATTAAAAAATATATGAAAAAATAAAGAAAATGATGTGTTAATTTGGTGATTTTTAATCTTTTAACTAAAATATATAATTGCTAAACAAAATCTAAGACAAAACTTCTAAATTTAGGCAAGCTCGTTTGGCGATAACTTTTTTAGTTAGTTTTTTTAACTTTTTAAAATTATTTTAGCTTGCGACTTTTTTAGTTGTTTTTTTTTTTTTTTTTAGATTTTTTGACTTTTTGATTTTGGAATGACAAATTTTTTTTGTCCTTTTGTGATTTTTTAATTTTTTTTTTATCATTTTATGATTTTTTAGCCTAGGATGATAACCAAACCAACACTCAGATTCGTTCCAGGCTCAGAAATCACTACTATGATTAAGTTTTTCTATTTAAAAACAAAAATACAAAATTTTATATATATTTTTAAAAATTTATTAAAATTAAATTTTTTAGCTATTTGATCAGAAATATTTCAGACCTCTAAACCAAAAACTCTAATAGCTCTAATGTGGGTGTGAGTCCCACATAATGAGATGTTTTGACCTTTTGTTTTGTTTTGTTTTTTTTTTTAATTTTCCAACTCATTAAAACTAATTTAGTACTCCAAACTTAAAGCTATCAACATGGTTCTTATTTGATTCCACTTTACTTATAGTGCCCATTGTTAAGTCCTCGTCTTTTAACAATGACACATGCCCACTGTATCTTCAAAAAAAAAATAAAATAATAATAAGATAGCAAGATCATATGACATTTAATCTATAATAAAAATTATGGTTTCATTGTATGTAAATGACTTTTATTTCATTTTGGTCTCTAAATTATAAAAATTTTAGTACTTTAATTTAAAATCTAATAATCGTTATATTTTATGTCGAAAATAAAATAAATTATAATTTTACCCCTAAAGTAGGGGTCTTTTCTCACTTTGATTCCAAAATCTAAAAAATAGTTTAACTCAGAAAAAGTAATAAATAAATAAATAATTTCTCTAATTCACACCTTGCTACATTCCACTAAAATATTATGTTACAACACTTAAATCTTTACTTCCCTTTTCACCCCACTCCCGACTACCTCACCTCCCTCATCTCAAGAAATTGAATAAGTTTTGTGGGACATATTTTATGAATGACAACGCGTGGCCAAAGTGACGTCGACGTATCAGCCGATGTGCCACGTGGCTTGGTCATGCGCCTAGATGATCTTGGCTAGGCCGGGTTTATCTGCGAAGATATCAGAATCCGAGATAAACAGATAAGAGACAAAAGTCCTAACATAGGAGAGGACCTCAGTCTGGATAAAGATAAAACTCTTAGGAAGTTTATCTTTATCTAGTTGGGAGTCCAAGATGAGCATTGAGCCAAAATCTATTGAAGCTATCAAGTTAGTGTTAGCTATAAAAGTAAGGCACCCTTGTGAGTCTAAGGTATGCTTTTTATACTCTGTCTAGTGAGTTAAGCACTATTTGTTATCTTTGAGAGATAGTGATTACTGACTTGATCGTCAGAGTGCCCCCAGGTAGACAAACCACCGTCAGATTCTTATCTTTCTGTGTTAGGTCGTTTGGACTTAATTTATTCTACCGGTGCTCTCCTACTGAGTTTCCCAGTTTGGTTGTGTGGTCAAAAATCAACACTCACAAGTTTGGAGATGGAGATATGATTATGAGATTAGATTAGGTTTGAATTTATGAATCAAAGTGAAAAGCTTAATGAGACATTTTAATTTTCAAAATTTTAAAATAAAAAATGACAAATAATTTAAAAATCAAAGCATTATTGATTCATATTTTAGGGGTGAAAGCTTAATTTATCTTGCACTATTTAGCACTGTTTGGCATGTGGGTTTGGTATGGGTTGGAGTTATTTTAGTCACAAAAAATAAAATAGTCTTTTTAATTTCAGGCTAAAAGTTGTTATATTTAAACGATAATCATTATATTTTCTCTCAAAAAATTTTAAAAAATTAAAAAATTTATCCCAAATAAAATTATTTTAACTTCAAACTAAAATAATTAAAAAATTAACCACATCTCAAACCTTTATAAGATAATGAAGTGAATGATGTGAAAAAGAAAAAAAAAAAAGAACAAAAAAAAGAAAAGAAAGGGGTGGTGATTTCACAAGCCACCCACAACATGCCATTCACTCACATAATTGGAGGGTAGGGTCCCATTACATCCCATCCAAGTCTCCTAATCTCATGTCCTTTGTGGCTAGGAATCAAAATTAACATCTCTGCTTCATTGAACTGTTTGATATAATTAATGTGTAGATTCCTTTCACATCAATCTCTCCAGCACTTGAGTAGAAAAGTCTCCAACACGCAAACCTCCGATCACCTGCCACGCGCACATCGAAGAACTGTAATTAATTTGATGCTTCAATTTTACTACTTAGAGAATTTCTGACGTTGTATTAATTTTTTTTATTAAATTTGAATAAAAATTTAAATTTAAATTTTTTTTTATATTAAGTGTTCCAACAGAGAATTTTGAAATTTTATCAAATTACCAGACGACCTAATGGATAACCGGTCGGTCGATTGGACAATGTAATTTTATCACAAATTTTACATGTAGGTGGTCATTGGGAGGAAAATTGAGAGGACATCCGAAGGGATATCTAGGAGACATCTGACAACGATAATGAACAGCAATTTGATAAAATGCATATTAATTCTTAGTTTGATGAAAAAAATAAAATACTCAATTTAATATCTATTTAATGAAGCCATTGAAATAAAAATATATATATTTTTCATCAGATTCAAATTTAATAAAAAGTTTAAATAATCATTAGAGATTGTCTTACGCACCCATTATTTAGACAAGTATGACCGTTTCAAATGAAGTCCACTCATTTTTAAACAATCAATGAAATTCAAAATAATAATAATAATAGGGGTGAGAAAAATATATATATATATATAGGGTCATGCTAGGTTTCATAAAAACTTTCATAAAAATCATCATGAAAATTCATCTGCACCGTTGAATCATGAGATCATATCTGATCTAACGATGCAAACAGTTTTCATGATAATTTTCCTTAAAAATTTTCATGAAACTTAGGCTAAGTTTGGGATGTAGAGAATAATCCAAAAAGTCAAAAAGTTACTCAAAAAGTTAAAAAGTTAACACTATTCACCAAAAGTCAACAATTACGGCTGCACAACTCCCAATTCAAATTTTCTTCTAAAAACTAATTTTTACAATATTTTATTACACATTTTTCCATAAAAAGTCAAAAAGTTAACCCAAACATTCATATTTTCAACCTTACTTTTTTAGTCAAAAAAGACAAAAAGTGCACTTATTTAGTCTTCCCAAACAAGGCCTTAGCATTTCTCATATATATAAAGCTGTTGTGACTTTAACATTTTTGCCTGTCTTTTTTCTCTCTTCTTTACTTTTGCATATCGTTACCTGACCATTATCACTTCTATTCCCTAGAAACCAGCCCCTCCACGCTCCCTCACCACTAGAAACCCATCTCCCATCATCAGGATCTCTCTATCTAAATCAGATCGACCATTGCGATTGCTCCACCATTACTATCTCCTCCACTATGAGCCCTAAATCTTTTTTTTTTCTTATCTTCATCACTCTCTATTTTGTTTCTCGAATGCGGTTAAAGTAGGATAGGGATTAGGACTAGCAGAATGGGTTAAAGGAAGACTTGCTATTGTTGTAGAGATAGCAAGAAGAGAGTACAAGTATTGGGTAATGAGTGGGCTTGAGGTGAGATAAGGACTAACACTCCATTTGGATAGGGAGATTTGGTGGGAAAAGAAGAAAAATTGTGAGAATATACAACTCTTTTATTTGTTTGTTTGGATAGTTAATTAGGTGAAAAATGATGAGAGATTATGAGAAAATAATTTTAACCAAACTTACATTTTGTTTTTCACCAAAAGTTATGAAATTTGGTGAAAAATAAATTAAGTTTAATGAATTTTTTTTAAAATACTAAAATTAGTCTTATGAAAAAACATAATTTATTAATATAGAAAGTTATTTTGGTGAAATAAAATGTAACATTTTCTCTCGTTCTTTTTTATATATTTATTTTATCCAAATAAAACAAGTAAAAATTTACATCTTTTTCTTTTTTATTCATCCAAATATAATGATAAGAAAAATATTCTTATTTTTTTTCTTATCTAAGTAACAAATTACAATTTTTTTTTTCACGTCATATCACGATCCAAACGAAGTGCAAGAGGGTCAAAAGAGAGCAAGGAAATGTGGAGATGAGGTGGAAGGAGTTGGGCGAAAAGCAGTGATTGGTGATTGACAAGGTAAAGAAGAGAGATCGAGAGGCTTTTGGAAATTATAGTGGGGAATTATACTTTTGGTAATTTTCATTTTTATTTCTTACTTGTTTCAAATTATTGCGTCAAATTTCATTTTTATGTAGTTTAATTTTTTATTAAAAGAATAAAAAAAACAAAAGCAAAACTGTATTGAGATGGACAAAGATTCAGGCAGTGACGTCAGACGTGGGCCAGGAAGGCGGAGGTGTCAAAGTCAGGGTTGGGGTTGCATCACCCACCCCATGTCATTCTCCCTTCCCCCAGTCAACTTCAAATTACCCCAGCGGCGCCGACAGCGTAAATAGGAAAAATGAAAGCTGCATTTAGTTTAATTTTAAAATTATAATTTGATAATAGAGTTATATTTTTAATTTATAAATTATTGAATCTTGATTTGAAAAGAAAAAATTAATTTAGTTATGAGTTTTAAAAAAAAAGTTGGATTAAATTTTTAATTTTTAAAATGACTTTTGAAATAAGAAAAGTTGTTTAATTATGAGTTTTGAAAAGAATTTGTAAAACTTAATTCAAAAATTTATAACTCATACTCAGGGGTATTTTGGGAAGTAAAAAAAAGATCAATTTTTAGCTTTTTACATATTTTGAGTCACATTACCTTTCACATTTTTACCTACAAAAAGATAAAATGGACTAAAAAAACTAAAAAATTAACTTTTTACCAACTTCCTAAAACACCACCTAAACACACAACTCAAAACTCTATTAAAAATTATGTTCAAAACTTATAACCAAACTTTTTTTAAAATTCAATTTAAAAAAATAATTATTGAAAAAAAAATTGATTTAATTTTTATTTTAAAAATAATTTAATTTTTATTTAAATTGTTTTTTTGTTAATTTTAAATAAATGGCCAAATAATTTGTCATTTTGGTCTTAAAAAAATAATTTTTATATTTAAAAAATATCAAAAATAAATATAATTTTTTTTTCAAATAATAGGTAGCAATTGCAAAAAAAAAAAAAAATATTGTTCCGGTCAACTAGCTGGTCGACCTGCTGGACGTCGGGGAGGATGTCCGAGAGGACGACTAGGTAAATTCAAAAATTGTCCGGGCGGATGATCAGGTAGACCAAAAAAATTCAAAAACTCTCTGATTTACCAAACATGTTTTCAAATGTGTTTTGAAATGTAATTTGAAATCATATTTTGAAAACTATAATCAAATAGAGGGTCGGAATATGAGGGTAGAATCATGATTTGAGACCCAAACCAAACAGAGCCTAAGTACCGTTTGTTTAATTTTCAAATAAATATTTAAATAAAAAAAACATGTTTAATTTATTGATTTTTAATTTTTTTTTAAATTATTTTTTCTCTCTCCTCTCTCATTTTTTTGTTATTAATAAATCAATAAATTATTTGGAAAATTTATCTATAAATCCTATTTTGAGAAGTTGTGATTCATTTAATCCCAAGGACTTTCTTATAGACTAATTTGTCCCATTAATTTTGAAAATTTAGATTTAATATATTATTTAAAAATTAGATTTATAATTATACCTTTATTTCTATTATATTACTTTTTTTTTTTTTTTTCTTTTGTACTCGAAAGGTAAGCTATACAATCTATAAGAATCAAATTTGGGATAAATTTTTGTATGAGAATCTTTTTTATTTTAAAAATATTTCAAAATGAGTATAAAAATGACTTAAAATATGAGATTTTTCAAACATTCCAAAACGATGCGAGATTCTTCAAACATTTCAAAAAAGTATAAAAACTCCTTAGCAAGTTTTGGACAAATATATAATTTTAAATTGTAAAGCTCCAATATAACACTCAAACATAATACTCTAAAAAAAAATCCTTAGTGTATTTTTCCCAAATATAACACTTTAAAAAATTTTTTAGTATGACATTCTAATGTAACACACAAAAAAAATTCTTAGTTTACTTTTCTCAAATAACACTCCAAACTCGTTAGTGTAGCACTTTAATGTAACACATACAAAAATTTCTTAGTGTACTTTTTCTAAACATAACACTCCAAAAAAATTTCTTAGTGTACTTTTTTCAAACGTAACACTCTAAAAAAATGATGTGGGATTCTTTAAACCATTTCAAAAGGAGTACAAAAATTACTTAGTAAGTTTTGGACAAATGTATAATTTCAAATTGTGAGTGTTACGTTTATAAAAAGTACGTTAAGGAGTTTTTAGTATTTTTGTATGTGTTACATTGGAGTATGTTATATTGGAGTGTTAAGTTTTGTGATTACATTGATTGAAGTACAATAGTTGAGAAAAATATACTAAGGAGTTTTGTTTGTTTTTTTTATTTATTTTTATGTTACATTGGACTGTTACGTCTGAGAAAAGTACACTAAGGAGTTTTTTTTTTTTTTGTGTGTGTGTGTGTGTGTTACATTGTTTCATTTGGAAAAAGTATACCAAGAAGTTTTTTAGTGTGTTACATTGGAGTGATACATTTTTGTTCGTAATGTGAGATTTGTTCCAAAATGAGAAAAAATCCAAAACTTTTATAGTGCGGATTGCCCAAATGTATAATTTTATATTTAGATAAACCCGCTTTTATTCTTGATAAATTAAACACTCACATGTAAGTGACTACACTTTTGTATAATTTCCACTTTAATGAGACTTTTGGGTTCGTAAAAAAAAAATAGAGGACTAAACAGTTCACAAGATCACATTTTGAGATCTATTGGTGTTTCACCCTTATTTTTTCTCTCTCCTTTCTTATTCTTTCACATTTTACACATTAATTAATCAAATTTTTTCTCACACTCATCTATTCAATTAAAAATAAATTACAAAGCATCCCAAAATTATTTTCAAAACTCATAACTAAGTAAATTTTTAATTTTTAAAACACTTTTCAATAAATTATTTTTTAAAATACAACTCAAAATTCAATTTTTTTTAAACAAAAAACAAAACCAAGCGGAGGCTTATTTGTTGGTCTAAGGGCACCACACGTGACCATGTCCTGGCTAATCATAAACCATCATGCACACTCATATTTTTCAATCACTCAAAATAAAATCTTGAGTCTTACTCTCTCTACCAATCACAGTTCACTTAAGAGACCATGTGATCGTTACCAAACACCACCAAATAACTTCTTGGTAAATAGAGAAACAAAATTATTGGAATTAAATAGTAGAATTTTGGGCAAAATAGAAAAGAAAAAACTTTCTTAAAATTGGATGAAAATACCAAAAAAAAAAAAAAAAATCTGTTTAGTTTGGAGTTTTTGAAAATAGTTTTTTGAATTTTTAAACAATGCATTCAATACAACAAAATATGAAAATGTACTAATATTTTATTTTTATTTTTATTTTTATTTTTTGGTGAATTTTCTTTACAAAAAATTCATGAATAATATACTTTTTAATGTATCTAGATTAGGTGTATCTAAAAAATAAAAAAATTTGTGTAAAATATTAAAAAATTTACTAAAAATAAAAAAAATGAAAAATACAAAATTCAATTTTCAAAAAAAAAAAAATAGAGATAACCAAACATTATAGTTTTAGAAATAAAAATATTTGAGATCCCTAAAAAACTCCCACAATAATATGTCATGGTAGGTGTTAATTTTTTTATTATACACCCAATAATTAAGGACTCAATTCTTTTATCACATTATTATAGACGAATTTATGAATCAAATGTGTAAATCTCTACCATTATTATTTTATAAACTACACAAAAATGCAAAAAGTCATTAAGTTAGTGTCGTCAGCTAAAAGGTGAAATGTGACACTAACTTTTTCAATTACAAAAAGTAACATTTTTAACTTCTTTTTAGGTTAAATTTGTCATAAAAAATAAAATAAATTAAAATATTAATAAAAAAAATATCATATTTAAATTATAATATTTTATTTTTTTCCTCATAAAGTTAAAAAAACCCAACTCAAAAGAACTTTTTAGCCGGAACTATAGTCAAAAAGCCAAAAAATTAACTAAGAAAGTCACATGCCAAACGGCAACTAAAGCTATGTTTGGGAAGCAACTTTAGGCTAAAATAGCCATATAAGACAAAATATGTTATTTTAGCCCAATAGAATAAAATGTCACATCCAACTCATAATCATTTTATTTTTTCTCTCACAAAAGTTAAAAAAACATATCCCAAACGAGCCCTTTTAGCCCAAAATTAAATACTCAAAAAGTTAAAAAATCAACTCATACCCAAACGAAAGCTAAATATATTAATTTTTTTTGGAATGACTCTTTTCCATATCATATTGTTCATATTTCATTTTTTAGGCGACAATCTAGACCTGCAATAATGATCTGAACCGTTCATCTCGTAAACCTAATACTAAAGATGTGTTGTGCGAAAAATAATAATCGGAAACGTTCATTGATATCCGATAAAATTAATTTTTTATATAAACAATTTTCACTGTGACATTTACGAGATGAATGGTTTGAATAATTGGTATGAACCTAGATTGGGCCCTACAAAATAAAATATGGAGGAGTACCAAAAAAAAAAAAAAAAAAAAAAATGGTATGAAACGGAGTCCTTCCCAATTTTTTTAAATTTTTTAAAAAAATCAAAAAATTCAAAAGAAATAAAAATAAAACTTCACACACACACTTTGTCAAACAAACATGTATAAGATTAAGAAGATAAATATTTTTAACTTGTTGGGTTTACGGATTAAATTGCTTTGATTTTATAATAAATTAATAATTGAATTGAAAATTAAAATCATAATTAAACTGTTAAATTTATAGAAAAATATTTAAGACTCATAAATTTTTTTATAATTTGATTCATAATGATATGATAAAATAGATGTTAATATTTAATTTATCAAACACTTAATTATGTAGAATATATCCCTTTAACCATATCATTATAAATAAATTTTAAATTGTGAATATCTAATCTTTTTGAAATTTATATAACTGGATGAGAAACTAATCAAAATTTTATTTGTTCTATCTCAAAACATTAGTCTCTTATTCTATTTTTTATTAGGACCTTGTTACATCCCCCTAAAAATACCCCCCCTAATCCCCCTAATTTCCATATCAAGTAAAAAAAAAAAAAAAAGGAAAAAGTTGCCCAAATTAGAAATTAGGGGGATTAGGGAGGGTATTTTTAGGGTCCAAATCATTTTCCTTTTTATTATTCTAAAATATTAGTTCATTTTTAAAAATTAAAGACTGAAATAATATGAATATTTTATTTTGTCATTCTTTTAAATTTATTAACAATATAAAAAGTATAATTATGACAATTAATATTTTTTTAAAAATGTATTATCAAAAGATAATTTAAAAAATTAAATATTTTAAAATATAATAATTATATTATTAAAAAAAGTTAAATTTATTATTTTGTGATGGAAGGAGTATAATGTGTTATTAGACTTTCCGATTAAAATAAAATAAAAGACAAGTTGGCAAGTGATAAGTGATGAGTGAATAGGAGTAGATTTGGGAGGGGGCACAAATCTGGAGGCATTTAACTTGCTGCTTACGGACTACGTTATTCTCTCCGCATGCACCGGAGGAGTTGAGTGCTTTTCACGCATGTTGCCCTACGCGTGAGTTTACTTACTATTTTTATATACATTTTATTTTTCTTTAAAGGCCTGTGACGTCATCGACCTATCTTGTCCTCTGCAGAATGTTAATCCCAAACTCGATTTTTTAACGGAGTGGAATCAACGCGCTAATCACTATGAATTGTAAAAAATAAATGAAAATTACATTAATCACTTCCTTAGCCTCCGTTTGGGAAGTGGGTTGACTTTTTGACTTTTTTAACTATTTTAGCCTGGATTAAAAAGTTTAGTTTGGGAAGGATTTTTAGCTTTTTTGATTTTTTTTTTTTTGAAAGAAGAGTGTAATGATTGTGGGTTGGATGCGATATTCTGTGTGTTGTGGGTAAAAAATAGCACATTTTTTCTTTTGTGGTTAAAATAGCCAAAAAAACTCTTGCCAAACAGAGCCTAAGTTTACAAAAATGTCTAAATGTTTAACATAATTAGCCTAAAAGGATTAATATTCAATGGTAAAATATATATTTTAATTTTAAAAAAAATGATAATATCATTTTCCTGTGTACCACTAACTCATAAAAATTTATGTAAATTAAAATATTAGGAAAGTATAGTGTAATTATTTTAAATTTATAGGGATTACTATAGGGATTATTTTAAACTTATAGGTTAGTATACTTTACCCAAAGAAAAATGTTTTACATAAATGAATATGAATTTGGATTTGATTTGATTTCGTGTATCGTAGTGAAGTGATGGTGATATTTAAACGAATAGATAACATGGGTTGAGGATGAAAGGCTTGCGTGCGGTGGCTATGACGGTAATGTGGGGTGGTTTTTGATGAAAGCTAGAAAGGAAGATAAATTGGGATGAGATGATTGTAGAATGGAGTTGGAATGAAAGAAAATGTTAAGACGAAAGAGTTGCAGTGGAGGAATGTAAAAGTATATGACGATGCAGTGGAAGAAGTGGTGGTGGTTATAATAAGAGGAATGGGGGTGGTATAGCGGGAGGTTGTAATGATTTTTTTTTTTTTTTTCTTCTCTTAATCTCTATTATTCTCTCTTCAAAATTTAGATAAAAATTGACTAATCAAATAAGAATGATATTAGGATAAATTACAAATTAGTTTATATTTTTAAAATAAGGGGTTGTTTAGGGTGTTCTAAATAAGTGTACTTTTTGAACTAAAAAGTTGATAAAAAAATATAGATGTTTATATTAACTTTTTGTCTTTTTACGAAAAAATATGTAATAAAAATTGTATAAATAAAGTGTATAGGGAAAAAAGTTGAGTAGGTTGTACGGCTACCAATAGGACAGCGTGTCTTACACAGAAAATTATTGCCTTCTTCGAGGCAAAGTGTTTGGACAGTGATGGTCGGTCCGTGGGGGCCACCACGGGTCTCATTTTAATAATCTGAACCGTTCAATATGTACAACTTGTCGAGTATTATATGCTTGTAAAAAATCACGTTGATCAGATATCGATAGTTATATGATCGGATTAGTTTTTTTTTCAACAGTTACTATCACACCATCCGTTTTGTTTATACAAAACTGATTTGATCATATAGTTAACAATATCCGATCAACGTGATTTTTTTACGGGCATATAGTACTCGACGAGTTCTACATATTGAACGGTCGGATTATCAAAACGGAACCCTTAGTGGGCCCCCAAGGGCCCAACATTACCATCAAATTTTGTGGCTTTACATATTTATTTATTTATTTATTTATTTTTGCCTCAAAAGTGTATAATGGTCTTCCTGCTGAGACAGTACGGCTGACAGTGTAATTCAAAAAATTATATTACAATAGTATATAAAATATTTTTTTAATATTTTTTATTTGTAAATAATAATGACTTTTTTATTTTTTGTGTAACTTTTTGACTTTTTGAATTTTTTTGGACTTGCCAAACCTGGCCTAAATTTTAAATTAATGATAAAATTTATCAACTTTAATAGTTAAAATTATAAAGTTTTTAATCACTTTATAATTTTTTTTGGGATCTTCCAACTGATTTGCAATTTCCCTATAATATTATGGTTTCGTTGGAGAAGTGGGTTGACTTTTTGACTTTTTAGTTTTTTTGACTATTTTAGCCTGGGGCTAAAAAGTCTAGTTTGGAAAGGGTTTTTGACTTTTTTGGCTTTTTTGTGAGACAATGAAGGTAATGATTATAGATTAGATGTGATATTTTATTGGGTTAAAAAGCCTATATTATTTTTTGTGACTAAAATAGCTAAAAAAATCTCAAGATTTTCTTCCCAAACAGAACTTATAGGTCTTTTTAGTTGACAGGAGTTATAATGAGATTTTGGAGAGAAAAACAAGGATACGAGTGTGATTTTAAAGGTATAAGGTGGATGTGAGTATAATTTATTTATTTTATTTTGTGTTATAATAGTCAGATGCTATTATTGAAGAAAGGTGATGATGTGACCCATAAGACATTTTAATTATGGGTTAAGATGGACCAATTGAACAACGGGTTTGTGAGAAGAATCATGAGGATAATCACATGTAATCTTTTACTCACTATGATTTCATTCAAACTATAATAATTATTTTAGTTGCTCACGAAGTATTGCTCAACAGCAATCGTCAATTCACACCCCTTCTTATGTGAAATATCAACACCATAGCATTAAGTAAAATCATGCAATTTAAATTTACTTTATGATATGCCTTTAATATTGTTCTGTGTCAGTACTCGAGTTCTAAATTGTATTTAGTTTACTAAAAATTTGTTCAATAAATAAGTTCAGTTCTTTAAGTTAAATTTTAACAAATTATTATTTAGTTAACGCGATTCGATTATATACTGTGGGGATATAATTTTTGAATGACAACACGTGGTCGAGGTGTCACCGAAGTGTCAGCCGAGGTGCCACGTGTCCTGGTCATGACACCGAGATCATCTCGGCTAAGCCGAGGTTATTTGCAAAGATACCGGAATCCGGGATAAGCGGATAAGGGACAACAGTCGAGATGACTTCAGTTTGGGTAAAGATAAGACTCTTAGAGAGTTTATCCCAATCTTACTAGGAGTCCAAGATTAGCAGTAATCCTAAGTCCATTCCCAATCTTACTAGGAGTCCAAGATTAGCAGTAATCCTAAGTCCATTGAAGCTAGGCTTCTATTGGGACTAGGTTTGTGTTGGCTATAAAAGAGAGGCACCCTCATCGGTCTAAGACATGCTTTTTATGCTTTGAATAGTGAATTAAGCACTTTTGTTATCTTTGAGAGATAATTGACTTGATTGTCAGAGTGCCCCTGGATTAACGAACCACCGCCGGAATCTCTTCTTTTTGTTGACAGGTCGTTTGGGTTTAATCTATTCTGCCGGTACTCTCCAGCTAAGTACTAGTTTGGCAATGTGGTCAGAAATCGACACACATATACATTATAAAATTTTAAATTATTCATGCTCTGTTTGATTGAAATTGATAAAAAAAAAAAACAAAATAAAATAAACAAGTTAACATTAAATATACTTTTAGATTTGTTAAATTTTTTATTAAATTTGTACAATTTACTACTCATTTATAGTTAAATTTTTAATCTCTCTTTGCGTATATATAGATATATATATATTGTGTATGTGATGTCTCTCGATAATATGCTATTCATCCCATGAAATTCGTCATGTTATCTTTAAAAGTATAATAATAGTATCATTTTCACTGTTTTAGTGAATAAAAGTTAAGCTGAACCCCAATTGAATTTTTTCAACACTCCTATAATTTTGAAAAAATTATCATTATTAAGTGATAGCTTCAAAAAAGACCCAATAACAAATGTTAAGTTTGAGAATTACTTAAAATAGTTAAAAATTTACTACTAAAAAATTAATTATTTATCTTTTTTTTTTTACATCTTTTTTAAAAATTAAAAACTCACCTAAGGGGTTGTTTGGGATGACCTAAACAAGTGCACTTTTTGTCTTTTTACGAAAAGATGTTTAGAAAAGTAGAGAGGTGATATGATGGAAAAAAGATAAAAAGATAGATTATTTTTGAGTTGCCAAACTTGACCTAAGTTTTTGAAATAACTCGGAAATGTATGAAATGTTAAATTTTTGACTAAAATAATTAAAAGATCAAAACACTTATCATATATTACGCTTTTAATTATTTTTTTTAAAATATATTTTCATAAAAATTTAAATAACCAATAAAATAATCATATTCCAAATCAACTCTGAATCTAAAGTTGGTGCTGGGGATGGGGTGATGTGTTGCATGACGCATTCTACTATGATTTGAAATGAAGATTAGACCTTGTGCATGGTTGACCCCACCGAGTGCCGCCACCACCACCCACCACCCCCCATACCACACACTCTCTCCAACCCTCCATCCTAACATCACTCACCATCCTCATCATGTGGATGACTCACCACCACTTTCCATAAAGCTCACCACTCCACATCAAATCATATTCCAGGTTCTGGTCGGAGAAACACAGGATCGGGAACAATGTTTTTAGTCTGATTTTTAATTTTTTTTTTGTTAATTTAGGCCTGATTTGAGAAATTAATTATTTTAATAAGTTATTTTGAGCTCGTTTGAAAAGTGAGTTGATTTTTTAATTTTTTAACTTTTTTAATTATTTTAGTCTGGGACTAAAAGTCTGGTTTGGGAAGGACTTTTGATTTTTTTGACTTTTTTTAATTTTTTTTAGAGAAAGAATATAATGATTATGGATTGGATGTGATGTTTTGTCTTATTAGACTAAAAAACTTATTTTGTTTTTTGTGACTATTTTAGCTAAAAACAAAAATCTGAAAACTAACTTTCCAAACGAAAGCTTTAATTTTTAACTATTTTAATAGATTAAAATATTTATATTTAGGAAGATTGTTAGTTTTTTTTATAGTTAGATATGATGTTTATGAAAAAAAAATAAAATGATTATTAGTTTGATATGACATTTTATTTTATTAATTGTATTTTACCATATTTTGTCTTTTTGTTGATTAGTCCAAAAAAAAAAAAAAGCATTTGCCAAACAAGTCTAGTTAAATTGGTTTAGACAAATTATACTAACAGTATCTATATTTTGAGATTCGTGTCACTTTAGTTCTTAAATTTTTAATTAAAAAATAATTTTACTTTTTAATTTTGATCTTTTTTGACTTTTTATTTTTTATTTTTAAAAAATAAAATAAAATAAAATAATTATAATTTAAACGTGACATTTTATTTTATTAACTTATTTAATCTATTTTATCTTTTAAATTTTTTTAGTCTCCATTTAAACTCAACTCACTTGTAACATGAGAACAGAGTCAAACGTTGGAGAAAATTTTTGAGTGCGGTTAAGGTGTTGGATGATACTTTCTTACGTAGTGATTTTCGTGATAGTGAATCTATTAGGTTTATGTTCGGTCTTTGCGAGATGACAAGAGACGTGTATTTTGTGATACGGAGATGGTATCATTTAACTTGTTATGCGCTTTTAGTGTGAAACAATTTTTTTGGATAAATTATGTCGCTTTTTGTTTTAATTTTCATAATTTTAGTTTAAATAATTTGAATAATATATTTTTAGTTTTATTGTAACATAAGCTCTCTGTTACTTATTGTTAAAATTTTAAATAGAAAGCAATCATGTATAAAATTAGAAGACCAAAATATAATGCAAAAATAATTATAAACACATGGTGGATAGACAACATTGCAACAAAACTACTGTTAATCAGCAGTATAACGCAGCGGAATAAAAATTATGGTCATACCTTTCCTGCAGAGTCTGAATAGAAAGGATCTCGTGGGTAAATCACGTGCTTCCTGAATTTGATCAGTCAATCCAGCAGTGGGGTGATATTACAACAGTGAATATCACCCACACAAATTACAGTGCAAACGGCTTTGATCGTTGTTTTTGGGAGAGAGTCAGAATATAGGAAATTTCTATATTTTAGACTTGACAGGAGGGTCTCAATTTATACATGTATAGGGGAGAGAGGAAAAACCTCCAGTCTTTATGGCTGGTCATTAATGCACCATGAACCTCTGCAATAAAAGCAGGAGTTACAAACCCCATTAATGCAGGAGTTACAAACCCCATTAACGCAGGAGTTACAAACCCCATTAACGCAGGAGTTACAGTTATAAATTCAAAGCATTGAAATGGTCATGCCACATGGGCGCCCATTTCTAACATCTCCCACTCGCACATGAGTTGGCATGACACTGCCACATCTCTATCTCAATCTCCTCAAAAAATGAACAATCTCATACTAGCCAATGCACCGTGCGACCGCTGAGAACACCTGCATGTGGAAGTTCTATACTAGAAACTCAATATGAGTCAGCATAGAGACATCAACCAAAAAAAAACAGAAATAGTGTCTCATGTACCCAGACCCATCTAGCTACATCAGTCCAAAAACATCTCTAATCCCTCAAAGAGCATGTTTGACTCTCCTAGGTCCCGCATTATATTCACACCCAATCAGCATCCTATAAAGAGCGATGTGAGTTGTCGACAGTGAATATAGAGCAGAGATGTAGAACTAGATGATCTTCCCTTCACCCTTATATCATTCAATTTGAAATTGACGGCTTTCCCAGTAATGTCCCTTAAAGCCGAATCATACATGACCGCAGGCAACATACCAAAGTAGCTGAACATCAACTCCTCATCTTATGACATAGTCAAAAGTCACAAAAGGCACAAAGTGAAGTCATTTAGGGAAAAATGACTTTTAGGACTCACACGGTGAAGAAGCAGGGATCCATTCTTTCACCTTGCTAACGGGTCGATAAGCACATGTAGTATGAATGCATGTTATAGTGGAGTTACTCTTCCAAAGAGTGATGTTAAACTCACACACTATACAGATCTTAGTCTAGTCGCTTCCTAGCGTCTAACTCGAATTCTCTATTTGCTCGCCTCTCAGGCATCAAATGAGATCTCGCATCTGGCTATCCATAACAGGCACATCATGGAAAAATGGGTACTCTCATATCCATGGTTGGTCTCTAACAAGACCTCATCTTGGCTCCAACCAAGGCGACATAGCTAGTGGATAATTTTGGCTTTTCTAATTGCTCCAAATACAATAAGCCACTAGTCTCATCCTTACTCGCTACCTAGCGCTAAGGGCGATTGCTCGTGTGAGTGAGCCAATCTTGCCTGCTAACATCAATTTAATTATTTTTTGTGTATGCTAATTCACAAACCATTGCAAAAGGTAGTAAACATAAATGTGTAATAGAAACAAATATGAATACTAATGGCATAAATATCCCAAACAAAAATATGAGTTCAACTGGATACACATAAAAAAAATCACCACCTACGTAGTCCTAAAGCCCTAACATGAGTAAGATAAACATCTCTAGCAATGGGCTTAGTCAAAGGGTCTGCAACCATACGACTCGTAGGGATGTGCTCCAGGATCACTTCTTTCTGCGCCAAAATGTCTCTGATAAAGTTGAACCTCACATCAATGTGTTTGGTTCTGCCGTGGTATTTAGGATCCTTAGCGTAAGCGAGTGCAGCCATGCTGTCACAATGGATAGTCACAGGGTCTGCGGTGTGTGTGACAACATCCAAATGCTGAAGGAATCTCCTCAACCACACAGGCTTCCTGAACGGCAGATGAACAAGCCACAAACTCAGCCTCCATTGTCGATAAGGCGATACAGGATTGCTTCTTACTGCTCCAAGAAATAGCACCATCGTTAAGCATGAAAGCATATCCTGAAGTAGACTAACGCTCATCTAAGTCTCCTTTCCAGTCAGCATCACAATAGCCAACTAGATGTAGATCTGAACTCTAGTAGCAAAGCGTGTAATCTGCAGTCCCTCTAAGATATCGTAATATCCTCTTAACTGCTTTCCAATGAGCTGGTCCTGGGTTGGATTGGTAACGACTCACCAATCCGACTGCATAACAAATGTCAAGACGCGTACACATCATAGCATACATCAAGCTTCCAACAGCATTTGCATAGGGAACACGGGCCATCTTTTCACTCTCTTCTTGAGTCTTAGGACCCATATCAAGGCTTAGGCTCTCGTCTTTTGCAACAGGAGTGTCAATGGGTTTGCAGCTCTGCATCTGGAATCGCTCTAGGATAGTCTTAATGTAAGTCTCTTGAGACAAACCAAGAAGTCTCCTAGAGCGATCCCTAAGGATCTTAACACCGAGCATATAGCTTGCCTCACCCATATCCTTCATCTCAAATGTAGAGAACACCCACCTTTTAGTGGCGACAATCATCGCCTTGTCATTTCCAACCAATAATATGTCATCTACATCTAATGACAATATCACAAAAATGTCCTTGGACCGTTTAACGTATACACAGTGATCTTCATCAATCATCGTAAACCCATTAGAAACAATAGCTCGATGAAATCTCAGATTCCACTGTCTGGATGATTGCTTTAAGCCATAAATAGATCGTTGAAGCTTGCAAACTTTGCGCTCCTGACCTACTGCCACAAAGCCTTCTGGTTGATCCATATAGATCTCTTCATCCAATTCTCCATTGAGAAATGCAGTCTTAACGTCCATCTGATATAGCTCTAAGTCCAACTGAGCTACTATGGCCAGGATTAAGCGAATAGAGGCAAACCTTACAACTGGTGAAAAAGTTTCTCATAGTCCACACCCTCTCGTTGGGTGTAACCTTTCGCCACTAGGCGAGCCTTATACCTTTCTATGGAACCATCCGCCTTGCGCTTGATTTTGAGAACCCATTTGTTCCCAATAGTCTTGCGCCCTGGCGGCAAATCAACCAAGTCCCAGACATGATTTTTCTTCATAGACTCTATTTCTTCATCCATTGCAGTACTCCATTCTTTACTAGCAGGGGATGAGAGAGCCTCTTTGAGATTCTTAGGCTCCATCTCATCACTCGGAGCAATCATGAATGCTTCCCCTTCAATCTCAAAACGACGACGGGGTATAGCTCCACGTTTGCTTCTACGTAGTTGAGAATCCTTAGAATCCTCATCCATTGGATCTAATCCATGGGCAGGTAGATCGCTCCCACTGTCCCTAGGAGCTTGAGGAATTATCTCCTCATTCTCTACTAGGCTACTAGGTGCGCCTTCAAGTAGATCCTCCATCTCATAGAGTTCTACTTCTCTAGTTACCTCACCTCTGCTAGGGAAATCCTCCTCTAGGAAATCCACATCTCGTGACTCAATTTCAGTCACACTTCCATCCGGATGCTCCCCAACAAACACATAGCCCTTAGAATGCTCACTATAGCGAATGAAGATACACTTCTTTCCTCTAGGGCCCAACTTCCCAAACTTATGAGAAGCGTTGTGTATGTAAGCTGCCGAACCCCAAGGCCACAAATTGCCCAAATCAGGCTTTTTGCCAGTCCACATCTCATATGGGGTGGAAGGAATATTTTTGGAGGGCACACGGTTAAGGACGTAGGCAGCAGTCAATAAAGCATCTCCCCAATAAGAAATGGGAAGATTAGCTTGCGCCATCATTGATCTAACCATGTCAAGCAATGTGCGATTCCTTCTCTCCACTACACTATTTTGCTGCGGAGTCTTAGGAATTGTCAATTGCCTGATGACTCCTTTTTCCTCACAGAGCACTTTAAATTGCTCAGATAGATACTCACGTCCTCGGTCAGTCCTTAGAGCCTTAATGCTCCTGTCTAATTGATTCTCAACCTCATGAACATACCGTCTAAAGCAATCCAACGCTTCTGACTTGTGAGAAATCAAATAACATGACCAAAACGCGTGCAATCATCTATAAATGTGATGAAATAAGGGGCTCCATGTCTTGCCCTCACATTCATTGGTCCACATATATCAGAATGAATAAGTTGCAATGGGACTGATGCCCTTATGGCTTTCTCAAATGGTTTCCTTGTTGCCTTACCAGCAAGACAGTGCTCACAAGTGGGCAAAGTGACTCTAGCGAGTGGGCCTAAAAGACCTTCTCTAGCCAATCTAGTCATCCTGTCTTGCCCTATGTGGCCTAATCTAGCATGCCATCTCATAGAATCATTATCACAAAAAAAAATGCAACATTAGAAACAGAGCCATTGGCGTTTTTATGAAGACTAGAATCATTCACATCCAAAACTAAAAAATCATCTGAAAGATAACCAAAACCATAAAAAATTGTTCCCAAATAAATGCTAACACCATTATTCTCAAAACAGAAACTAAAACCAAGGCTCATCATGCTAATAACTGAAACTAAGTTTCGCCGAATATCCGGAGCATAAAGAACATCATGAAGATACAAGGTGCGCCCTCGTCGCATTTCCAGCTTGAATGTGCCAATGCCCAGCACCTCCACACTGGACTCGTTCCCCATGTAAACTTTTCTGCTCCCAGCAGGTACTCGGCGATACTCAACGAACCCTCTGTCTGTCCCTCGCGATGTGGTCTGTTGCTCTCCGAGTCTACAACCCAAAAATGAGGAGAATGAGCAATTAATGCTTGACTAGACACAAAGCATTGAATGCGAGAAATTAAGTAAGGAAGTACCTTCTTCGGCTTAGGGCAATCCCGAGCGAAGTGTCCTTCTTTGTTACAGTTAAAGCATGTCAATTTAGCCTTTGCCTTCTTACCACCTCTCGTGCCCCTACGCTTGAAATTTCTAGCGCCATTGGGCTTAAGCGCAGCTGCTGCTTGCTTCTTAGGGGCACCTTATGCTTTTCCACGTTTGAACTGAGAAGTCCTACGTGAGCTTGACTCAACCACCATAGCAGAACCATCAGACTTAGCCGCCTCAAGGCGCTCAGCCTCTAGCTCCAAATGACGCGATATGTCTTCGAATGTTTTCACACTCTCATTATGCATCATGTTCTACTTCATCTACTCCCAAGAATTTGGCAGAGAGCGAATCACAGCTTGTACTTGCTGCTCTTGAGTCAAATTGTGCCCAGCAGCCGCAAACTCACGTATCATGGCTGACATGACCCTCAAATGCTGCTTCATCGAGTGATGCGCCCTTTTCTGATATGAGTCAAACTTCATAGTCAGCCCACGTAGCTTTGCCAAAGAGGTAATACCAAACTTTTGCTTGAGAGCTTCCCCATCTCAAATGCAGTCGGGCAATGCTCAAACTCACTAATCAAGTCGTTGTCATGCTGCTCAACATAGTAAAGCGCGCACACCGATCTTTGTTACGCCAAGTCTGAAAGGCTTCAAGATCACGACGATGTTGAGCTGTATTGCCCTACTCTGGCTCAACCATCACTTGTTCAAGTGTGGTCAACACTTCTTGCTCATTGAGGAGGTATTGGATCTTACGGCGCCATATGTCATAATTGTCGCCATCCAATTTCTCTCCCTTAGTTAAGTCTGCCACCACTGTCTTAGCAGCCATTTCTACATACAGAGTAAACAAATGCGCAGGGGATATTAATGATAGCAACACAAAAAAAAAATCGTTTTGCAGCAAAAAAAAAATCTAAATTAAATAATGATAATTTTACACATGTCTCAAGATCGAATATTCGCTATGCTCGTAATCATCTCTTGCGCCTCTAGTGATAATTATCAAAATTTAATTTAATTCCATGCGCAAAAAACAATCAATCAATCTCTCCCACTACTTATGGCATATACAAAGCATGATAAATTCCATACAATAGCATCTTAATGTAAATTTACAAACAATTCATGCTATATAATGTGTACATAATATATATATATATAATATATATATATATATATATATATATATATATATATATATTTTATATACATGATTAAGAAACATGAAAATACCCAACTATGCTCTGATACCAATGTTAATCAGCAGTATAACGCAGCGGAATAAAAATTATGGTCATACCTTTCCTGCAGAGTCTGAATAGAAAGGATCTCGTGGGTAAATCACGTGCTTCCTGAATCTGATCAGTCAACCCAGCAGTGGAGTGATATTACAACAGTGAATATCACCCACACAAATCACAGTGCAAACGGCTTTGATCGTTGTTTTTGGAAGAGAGTCAGAATATGAGAAATTTCTATATTTTAGACTTGACAGGAGGGTCTCAATTTATACATGTATAGGGGAGAGAGGAAAAACCTCCAGCCTTTATGGCTGGTCATTAATGCACCATGAACCTCTGCAATAAAAGCAGGAGTTACAAACCCCATTAATGCAGGAGTTACAAACCACATTAACGCAGGAGTTACAATTATAAATTCAAAGCATTGAAATGATCATGCCACATGGACGCCCATTTCTAACAACTACAAACATGAAGTAATATTTTAATTAAAAGTACGTTTTTAATTTTTTTTTTTTTAAGAAAGTATAAAAAAGTAGAAGGGTGATTTGATCTAAAAAAGTTAAAAAATAAAAAAATTGACTTTTAACCAACTTTTTAAAATAAACCATAATTTACCTATAATTTTTCAAAGGCGTCTTACATCACCGCTAATTATTTATTTGTTTTGGGTACCATGTTATTGTGAACAAGATATTAACATAGTAGAAAATTTTATGAATGATATAAAGTTTTTGTTAACTTGCTCTGAAAGCATATGTTAAATAAATTTTTAAAAAATTATACATTCTTTGTTACATTAAATTTCATGTAATATGTACACTCTTTTTTAACTTCTTATCACAACACATTAACAAAATTCATTATTAATTATATATTTTAGTAGAAATCATATTTTTAAATTAAGTAGGAATCTAATTCTTTCATTCTCTTTTGTGAATTTCACGTTCTTAAAAAAAATATTAACCATTTAAGAGTGAATAACAATAATTAAACTCATAATATTTTAAAAAAATTGTTTTTGCATTAAGGATTTTAATGACATGAATAACTTGACACATAATTTTTTTTACATTTAAAAAAAAAAATTTATCATGCAAATATAATCTTGATATATTTTTATAAAAAATACTTATGAAACTACTTAATAATTTAGTGGTTATTTGACATGTGTTAAAATAGCACATGTTATTTTAGCATATTATTCTATTTAGATCACAATCATTTTATTTAAGTTATATTATTTCTCTGTCATATCATTTTAAATTCAATCTATATTTCACGTTTTTTTATAAAAAGTTAAAAAATGTATTTCCCAAACAATCCTCAGTGGATCCCACTACAGCAATAGATGATGGGTGATGCAATCCAAACCTCCTACCCATCAATGGCAGACACCAAATTTATCACCATCAACGGTTCAGCTTAAAGCTTTTTTGGAAGACTTTCAATTTAAAATTCTATAGGAAATGGTGGCCGCCCACACCCCCACAAACGGCTAAAAATATAACACATCACGCTCAATCATAACCATGTAAGACAAACCACGTGGTGGGCTCTCATTGGTCGGTCCCATGAAAAGAAAGTCGATGGGCCTTGCTTTTCCTTTCGTTTTTGATCTCTCCACCTCACACAAAAAGAGCTCACAGTCTCCATAATGTAGGGAGGATGGAGCGCCACGTGTAATCAACGAAACGTCACGATGATAAGGAAAGTGTTAGGGCATGAAAACTTCGATCATTGCGTCATTGTGTAGTCGTTTGACAGATGAGTTGCGAACATCTAAATTATAATTATTATTTTTTCTTAAATTAAAAAAATCAAAATATTCATCTCAAAGGAAGGTTATTTTAACCCTAAAATCTATATCTATATGTATTTATCTATACTATATATTAAGTAAAATGAGGTTTTTAACCCTAAGGCTTGTGGAAGTTTCAATCTCCCAATCTAAATTTCCTGATTTTTTGATTTAAAATAAAATAAAAAAAATCTTAGTATTTATTAACTTCTCCTAACTCCCAAGTCTTACCCTCATAATAACACTTTAATGCATTAAGAATAAGTATAAAAAAATTCTTTGAAATCCAACACATATGAATTTCTTGAAAAGTCTCAACATATATGATTATTATCCATCATAATAACACTTTAATGCATTAAGAACAAGTATAAAAAAAATTTCTTGAAAAGTCCAACACATATGATTATTACCAAAATATTAAACTTTAATATAATATAATAAAAAAAAGACATTTAATTCCTTGAAAAGTCCAACACATATTATTATTATCAAAATATTAAACTTTAATATATATAAAAAGGAAAAAAAAGAAGACATTAAAAAAAAAAATTTAAAAATCACAATTCATATATATACATATGATTATTATCAAAATATTAAACTTTAATATAATATAATAAAAAAAAAGACATTTAATTACTTGAAAAGTCCAACATATATGATTATTATCAAAATATTAAACTTTAATATAATATAAAAAGGAAAAAAAAGAAGACATTTAAAAAAAAAAAATTAAAAATCACAATCTATCTATAATCTATACTATATATTAAGCAAAAGGGGGTTTTTAACCCCAGTGCCTGTGGGAGCTCCAATCTCCTAATTCTAATTTTCTAATTTTTTGATTTAAAAAAAAAAAAAACCTCAGCATTTATCGACTTCTCCCAACCCAATCTCAGCATTTATTGACTTCTCCCAACCACAATCCCTTTTGACTTCTCTCATAATTATTGCAACACCATTTTCAATTTCTTCCATACACTATGGTTATACACAAAAATAAAAAAAAATAAGATAAGAATTTAGCTATAGATCTCAAAAAGATATAACATCTAAATTTGAATTATGATTTAATAATATAATTATGTATTTTTTTTATGTATATCTATCAAAATTTTAAATCACTTAATGGGACAAATTAATCAATTTTCCAAAATTATTGATTTTTAATTTACAAAATAGATTAAAAAAAACTATTGACTTATTTATTTATTTAATAACAAAAATATTTCATAATCTCTCCCTTCTAATCTTTCTCACAAATTTTCAAAAAAAAATATTAAAAATTGCATTCATTTTCTCTTCCCAAAAAATCAGATAATATTTTCTATTAAAGTTATAGATATCTACCTATATTTTATATATTATATTATAACATAACAAAAAAAACTAAAAAAAAAATCTTTAAAGTTTATCTAAATAAACTTTAAATCAATAAAACTCATATGTCTATCACATATCTAACTCACATCATAACTTACCTAAATAATAATAATTAAAAACAAATGGAAACCACAGATAAATTAAATTTTTGAAAAAAGATACCCACAACTCCATCTTAAATAAATTGAAAAAAAAAATACCCGAATTGAAACCACCCAAAAATAAAAATAAAAATAAAAAGATATATCTATCTATCTATCTATATCTATACTATATATTAAGCAAAAGGGGGTTTTTAACCCCAAGGCCTATGGGAGCTTCAATATCCCAATCTGAATTTTTTTAAATTTTTTATTTTAAAAAAAAAAACTCAGCATTTATTGATTTGGTCAAAATCCCCTGATCAGCATTTAAAATCCCCTCATACAAATAATTATAGATACAATTCGTGTATAGTTACTGCAGTACCATTTTCAACTTCTCCCATTCATTATGGTTAGTGATAAAAAAAAAATCTTTAAAAACATAATTTATATATTAAAAAAAATCTAAAACAAATATAAATATCTATAATTATCCCGTGCATAGCACGGGTGATAGGCTAGTATATATTAAGCAAAAGTGGGTTTCTAACCCCCAAGGCATGTGGGAGCTCCAATATGCTAATCCTAATTTTCTAATTTTTTGTTTTTTTTAAAAAAAAAAATTAACCTCAACATTCATTAACTTATCTCAACCCATAAGACTTTTTGACTTCTCTCATAATTACTGCAGTACCTTTGCCAAAACAAATAATTTGTATATTAAAAAAAATTTAAAACAAATATAAATATCTATATCTATCTATTTATTTATATCTATCTCTAATCCACAAGTTTTGTGGGAGTTCCAATATCTGAACCTTAATTTCTTAATTTTTTTGATTTTTTTTGAAAAAAAAAACTTAGCACTTATTAAATTCTTTCAAGTTTTTTTAACTTCTCCAATATACATACTCTTTTTAACTTTTCACATACCTATTGCAAACAGTGAGTCTCCTTTTTGTTTTCTCCTTCTTGACTTCTCACTTCTACACTTTCAACTTCAGTGACCACGTATGCAAACAAGTCTTCTTTTTGTTTTCTCCTTCTTGACTTTTCCTTTGTTTACTGTTTTAATATTGTAGTTAGATTGCGCATAAAAATATTTGTAATTTGTCTAGCGAATAAAAAATTATAATTTGATTTTTTAATATGATTGAAGTTAGATAAATATAAACCCTTACAAAGAGAAAAATGTGATTATAATTAGTTGAATGATTCTTTTTTTTTTTAATGTGATTGTAGTTAGTTTAATAGTTCTTTTTTTTTTATTTTTTTTATTATGGAAAAAATGTGATGTAATTGTAATTTGTTCAATGGCTCTTTTTTTTAATATGATTGTTATAGTTAGTTCAATGGTTTTTTTTTTAATGTTATTTAATATTTTTATTTATTATTTTAATTTTATTTTTAATATGAATGAAATTAGATAAACATAAACACTCACAAAGAAAAAAAATGTGATTGTAATGTGATGTGATTGTAGTTTGTTTAATGGCTCTTTTTTTAAATATAATTGTTGTAGTTAGTTCAATAGTTTTTTTTTTAATGTTATTTAATCTTTTTATTTACTATTTTAATTTTATTTTTAATATGATTGAAATTAGATAAGCATAAACACTCACAAGAAAAAAATGTGATTGTAATTAGTTTAATGGTTCTTTTTTTTTTAATGTGATTGTAGTTAGTTTAATAGTTCTTTTTTTTTTATTTATTTTATTATGGAAAAAATGTGATGTAATTGTAATTTGTTCAATGGCTCTTTTTTTTAATATGATTGTTATAGTTAGTTCAATGGTTTTTTTTAATGTTATTTAATCTTTTTTATTTATTATTTTAATTTTATTTTTAATATGATTGAAATTAAATAAATATAAACACTCACAAAGAAAAAAAATGTGATTGTAATGTAATGTGATTGTAGTTTGTTTAATGGCTCTTTTTTTAAATATAATTGTTGTACTTAGTTCAATAGTTTTTTTTTTTAATGTTATTTAATCTTTTTTATTTACTATTTTATTTTTATTTTTAATATGATTGAAATTAGATAAGCATAAACACTCACAAAAAGAAAAATATGATTGTAGTTTGTTTAATGGCTCTTTTTTTTAATATGATTGTTATAGTTAGTTCAATGGTTTTTTTTAATGTTATTTAATATTTTTTTTATTATGGAAAAAATGTGATATGATTGTAATTTGTTCAATGGTTCTTTTTTTTAATGTAATTTAATTTTTTATTTACTATTTTAATGATTTTTCTTTACAATTATTTATGAAAAAAATATGATTGTAGTTAGATAGCATAAAAATACTGGTGATTTGATTTGATTTTTTTCTGATTTGATTTTTAAAGTATCAATTATTGATAATGATTAGATTGTATTTTAAAAAAAAAAAATTGTAATTGATTTTTTTAACTCACTGTGTTTTTTGAAAAAAAATTATTGTGTTTTTTTAACTATCAATTCACTTAATTTGTGATTTGATTTTTAACTCACTGTGTTTTTTGAAAAACAAAATGGATTGTACTCATTAGGGTTACATAATGTACCAATTATTGATGATGATTAGATTGTATTTTGATCCCAAAAAAAAATTGTAATTGATCTTTTTAACTCACTATATTTTTTTAAAAATAAATTATTGTGTTTTTTAATTATCAATTGACTTAATTTGTGATTGATTTTTTTAATTATTGATGATGATTAAATAGCATAAAAAAATTGTGATTTGTATGATTGAAATTATCTCATTTTATTTTTAATTTTATTTTTTAATATGAATGAAATTAGATAAACATAAACACTCACAAAAAGAAAAATATGATTGTAGTTTGTTCAATGGTTCTAAATAATCTTTTTTATTTACTATTTTAATGGTTATTTTTTTCAATTATTTTTTTTATTATGAGAAAAATGTCATTGTAGTTAGATAGCGTTAAAAAAAAATGTGATTTGTATGATTGAAGTTATCTCCTTTTGTTTACAATTTAATTTTTTAATATGATTGAAGTTAACTCACAAAAATAAAAATGTGATTGTAGTTTATTCAATGGCTCTAAATAATATTTTTATTTACTATTTTAATGGTTCTTTTTTTCAATTTTTTTTTTATTATGAGAAAAATATGATTGTAGTTAGATAGCATTAAAAAAATTGTGATTTGTATGATTGAAGTTATCTCATTTTGTTTATAATTTGTTTTTTTTAATATGATTTAAGTAAGATAAACATAAACACTCACAAAAAGAAAAATGTGATTGTAGTTTGTTCAATGCTTCTAAATAATCTTTTTATTTACTATTTTAATAGTTCTTTTTTTCAATTATTATTATTTTTTATTATGAGAAAAATGTGATTGTAGTTAGATAGCATTAAAAAAAACTTGATTTGTATGATTAAAGTTATCTCCTTTTGTTTATAATTTGATTTTTTAATATGATTGAAATTAAATAAACATAAACACTCAAAGGGGTTTTTAAGCAAAATGGGGTTTTTAACCCCAAGGCCTGTAGGAGCTTCAATATCCCAATCTGAATTTTCTAAATTTTTTATTAAAAAAAAAAAAAACTCAGCATTTATTAACTTTTTTCAATCCACATGCTTGCATTTATTGATTTGGTCAAAATCTCCTAATCAGCATTTAAAATCCCTCATACAAATAATTATAGATACAATCTGTGTATAGTTACTGCAGTACCATTTTCAACTTCTCTCATACACTATGGTTAGTGATAAGATTGTTAAATTATTTTTATAAAAAATCTTAAAAAACATAATTTATATATTAAAAAAAATCTAAAACAAATATAAATATCTATAATTATCCCGTATTTATTGACTTCTTATATAAGGAAAAAGAGGTTTTTAACACTCAAATTTTTAAGCAAAAGGGGGTTTTTAACCCCAAGGCCTGTGGGAGCTCCAATCTCCTAATCCTAATTTTTTAATTTTTTGATTTAAAAAAGAAAAAAACCTCAGCATTTATTGACTTCTCCCAACCCAACCTCAGCATTTATTGACTTTTTTCAACCCACAATCCCTTTTGACTTCTCCCATAATTATTGCAACATCATTTTCAATTTCTCCCATAAACTATGGTTACACACAAAAATAAAAAATAAAAAAGATAAGAATTTAGCTATAGATCTCAAAATGATATAACATCTAAATTTGAATTATGATTTAATAATATAATTATATATATATTTTTTATGTATATCTATTATAATTTTAAATCACTTAATGGACAAATTAATTAATTTCCAAAATTATTGATTTTTAATTTACAAAATAGATTAAAAAAAACTATTGACTGATTTATTTATTTAATAACAAAAATATTTCATAATCTCTCCCTCCTAATCTCTCTCACAAATTTTCAAAAAAAAATATTAAAACTTGCATTCATTTTCTCTTCTCCAAAAAATCAGATAATATTTTCTATTAAAGTTGTAGAGATCTACCTATATTTTATATATTATATTATAACATAACAAAAAAAACTAAAAAACTAAAAAAAAATCTTTAAAGTTTATCTAAATAAACTTTAAATCAATAAAACTCACATATATATCACATATCTAACTCACGTCATAACTTACCTAAATAATAATAAAACAAATAGAAACCACAGATAAATTAAATTTTAAAAAAAAAGATACCCACAACTCCATCTTAAATAAATTGAAAAAAAAAATTACCCGAATAGAAACCACACAAAAATAAAAATAAAAAGATATATCTATCTATCTATCTATCTATCTATCTATATCTATACTATATATTAAGCAAAAGGGGGTTTTTAACCCCAAGGCCTATGGAAGCTTCAATATCCCAATCTGAATTTTTTAAATTTTTTATTTAAAAAAAAAAAAAAACTCAGCATTTATTGATTTGGTAAAAATCTCCTGATTAGCATTTATTAACTTTTTTCAATCCACATATCTTTCCACATGCCTGCAAAATCCCCTGATCAGCATTTAAAATCCCCTTATACAAATAATTATAGATACAATTCGTGTATAGTTACTGCAGTACCCTTTTCAACTTCTCCCATATACTATGGTCAGTGATAAGAAAAAAATCTTAAAAAACATAATTTATATATTAAAAAAAATCTAAAACAAATATAAATATCTATAATTATCCCGTGCATAGCACGGGTGATAGGCTAGTTTATTATATAAGGAAAAAGAGGTTTTTAACCTACAAATTTTGTGGGAGTTTCAATATCTCAATCCTCATTTTCTAATATTTTGATTTTTTTTAAAAAAAAATTCAGCATTTATTGAATTCTCCATAATCTTTTTGATTTCTCCTATACACACATTTTTTTTTTAACTTTTCACATATCTATTGCAGCCTTCCTCACTTCTACCATACTTATTGGACCCTTTCAACTTCTTCACTTCATTTCCACCGGCAGCATTTCTTCGCTTCGAACTTCTCCCTTGCAAACAATGCGCAATACCCTTTCCCACGCATACAAACTTCTAACTTCTCCCTCACAAACAGTGAGCAATAACCTTTCTCACCTATGCAAATAGTGAGCAATTTCTCATTTTGTGTTCTTTTTATTTACTCTTTTTTTTACAATTACTTTTTTTTTATAAATTTTTTTCTCCTTTTGTGATTTGTCAAAAAATATATATATAATTTGATTTTTTAATATGAGTGAAGTTCACAAAGAGAAAAATGTGATTGTAGTTAATTCAATGGTTCTTTTTTTTTAATGTGATTGTAGCTAATTCAATGATTCTTTTTTTTTAATGTGATTGTATTGTTATTAGTTTGATGTGGTTCTTTTTTTTCATTTATTTTTTTTATTATGGGAAAAAATGTGATGTGATTGTAATTTGTTCAATGGTTCTTTTTTTTTAATGTGATTGTATTGTAGTTAGTTCAATGGTTCTTTTTTTTTTTTTTTTTAATGTGATTGTATTGTAATTAGTTTAATGATTCTTTTCTTTTTTCATTTTTTTTAATTATGAGAAAAATATGATGTTATTGTAGTTTGTTCAATGTTTTTTTTTTTATTGTGATTGTATTGTAGTTAGTTCAGTGGTTCTTTTTTTTTTTCATTTATTTTTTTTATTATGGGAAAAAATGTGATGTGATTTGTAGACGTCCCTGAACGCTCCGGGAGGGATGAGTCCCGTTCTGTTCATCTTGGGCTCACTATAGTTCAGGACTCAAATTGTCACGGTTCTTAATCTGAACCAAAGAGTCCAAATCCGGCAAATCGTTTTGAGAAAACAGATTTTTTTGAAAGAAGTGCCAAACATGGACTGCTTTGTCAGATACAGAGTCGCCACCTAAATATTTTATTTTTGGGAAATTTAGGAAACCCTGACTCGTTGCCTAAGGCCACGTGTCCATCATCACCAAAGTTACCTCAGCTCGGGAACTTGGGTACGATTGGGGAAGGTCACTTCGTGAGCACCCCCGTTCGCCCGATCAAAGATCGGCCTCTACTAACCATGATATCTAGTTTTGAAAACATTATGCATTCTTATTCCGGTTATTAGCCTAGATTTACTATGTGATGCGCACAGCATACAAGTATAGACCAGGTCACCTGATTTGGAACAAAACATTTCATGTTTATTTTTTAAAGATGGTTTGCTACTCGCAAGTAGGCTCAAAATGCGGATTTTGCCACCCTCAGGTGAGTTTAGAAAAGATGGTTTTACCACTATCTAGTGGGCTTAAAACTCACAGTCAATGCATTGTTCCAATCCAAATAACCCAACCTTCACCCACAAGCATTCAGGCAGTTATATCACATAAGCAAATAGCCTCATGGTAAGCATGCTATCATGGCAGTCACTCACACTCATGCAAGGATGCTAAAGCGTAAAGACTTACCGAGTACTCTAAGCCAAAACAGAAACTATGTTAGAAATCCATGCATGATCCTAACTATACAGAAATGCCTAATGCAACACATGTAAAAATGCAACTATAGCAGGCTCAGCTATTCTAAAGATGGCATGTGAAATGCTACAACTAACATGTATTCAACTCAGAATTGAAATACAATGCAGTTAGTATGATGCGCTGAGCCCGGTGCATGCAAAACAGATGAATGAATGCAAACATGCTATCATACTGTATGCTAATTGAAACATGCCCTAATCTAACCATCATAAGTTGGTAAATAAAAGGGAGAAAGACGTGGGGTTGGAAGACATACATCACACACACGCACACTTATTACAACATTGCGCTCGCTTGGAGGGTCCGAATAAATAATATATAGTCCCGAATAAATAACTACAGTCCGAATAAATACAAAATCCTAATTAATTAACAAATTAATCTAGGAAAGCAGTAAATTAGCATGCAAGCTAGGGACTGCCTCAAGTTTGCTCCGGATGATGAATGATGCATGTTCGAGTTGCCTTGCGCAGAAATCCATTGCGATGCCCCAATTAGCCTCTGTTTACAATTAAGCCGGAATATTGTGCGAAGCTCCAAAAGACTGCCGGTTTTTGATTTGCTGCAACAGAGAGCAAGAAAGGGGCATGGCAAAGTATTTTCACGTATATATGCTTGACTACTCTTCAGGGAGCGTAGTCCTTGATCTCGTGCCACCAATCGCGCATCTTGATGCATATGGCCGAGAGTCGATTTACATACTCAATATGGAATGAATGCACATATAAACACAACAAGACGAGACTCCATCATGGATAATCCGGAGTATCGGTGACCGGGAATTGAGACACGTTCCGTCACTCGAAGTACGAAACGTCCCTCGTTTCCCGTGTTCGGGCTAACTCCTATCCCAAACACAATGCAAATGAGATGGCATGCACCATGCAACTAATATACAACCTAGCATACACAATGCTATGAAATGGCATACACAATGCTCGATGTAACACGACATACACGATGCTCTAATATGCAACCTAGCATACGCAATGCTATGAAATGAAATGGCATATGCAATGCACAATGGACTTACACCAACATGAGTGGACCTCAGCCGCACTCACATCAGTGGCCATAAGATGAAAATGAGACACTCGAGGTGCGTACACACATGCACGCAAATCGAGGACCGATCCTAAGGCACAAATGCCACTCTAACAAGGTATGGCAAGGCACGAAATATGGCATACAAACATGCAAGTTCCAGCACTGAAATGTGATGCAAAATGATTCCGAAACATGGAAACATGGCACCCGATGCATGGAATGGTCCCGAAACACAAAACTAGGCACATGCATTGACCTATAGCTATACAAAGCATGCATTATTTGATCATGAAGCATAAAGACAGAACCAAGGCAATCCCAAAACATGAATATTTCTAGTTCAAAGTATGGCCAAAAGATGCTAGCAAGATGGACTAAAATAGCATGCAACTTCGACTAGCAAACATGATTTACATGGTATGTATATGAAGCAAGTGAGAACTCATCAAACCAGCAAAAATTAGTGAATAAAATATGCCAAAACATGCCCAAATAACCTCTGAAATGCAATCAACACATGCACAAATGATGGGTTCTTTTAGAAGGTATACAAAGGGGTTATTAAGCACATGCATCAAGGACACTTAGCATGGCACAAACAACTCTGAAAATAAAATATGATAGCCCTAAAACTCACCAAATTGGCCCTGAAATCAGTCAACAAGGCATACAAGATAGCGTCTCTTTGAAAGGCTAAAAAGACCATCAAACAAAACAAGGTGAGAGGGGGTCACCCCCCTCTGATTTTGAGTCTCAAAAATGCATCAAAGCAACTGAAAATATACTGGATTTCAGTGTCTAAGAGGCCAAACCATGGCCAATGCAAGTGCCTTAATGCATAGCCCTAATCATGGAGAGATGAAGCATGCATAGGGGGAAGATGACCCCAAACAGAGAATAGACCTTAATCAAACATGAATATGATGTCAAAAAAAGACTATTTTCAGTTTAGGTTGAGGTCCAAAAAGGCTCACAAATAGGGCCAATATATCATGCAAAAACAGCCCTAAAAGAGAGGATGAACAAACAGGGTAGTAAAAGACCTCAAACAGAAAATAGTCCTTCAACAAAGTTGAAGAGAGGCTCAAAACAAGATACTTTACAGTTTATGTCAAATCCCAAATATGCTCACAAGTAAGGCTACAATATGATGAAAAAGTGGCCCTAAAAGAGAGATAGAGACTAAGAGGCAGTAGCTGGCCTCAAACAATGAAGATCCCTTTAACAAAGTTGAAGAGGGGCTCAAAATAAGACACTTTATAGTTTGGCTCGAAGCCCAAAAATGCTTACAAATAGGGCTAATATATTATGCAAGAAATAGGCCTAAAAGAGAGATAAAGGGAAAGGGGTAACACATGGCCTCAAACAGAGAAAGTTCCTTGATCAAACATAAAGATGAGCTCAAAATAAGACTATTTCCAGTTTGGGTCGGAGCCCAAAAATGTAAGCAAATAGAGCTAAAATATAGAGCAAAATAAGGCAAGAAAGAGGGAAAAGAGGACTCACCCTTGTAGCACAACTTTTCAGCAGCTTCTGGTCCAAGAAGAAGAGCTCCTAGCCTCTGAAAATCAGCCTCAAGGTGTTGGAATGGAGGATGGAGGTGGTAGGCTATGGGTTGGTGTATAAAATGGCCAAGAAACTAAGGTTTTGGAGCTTGGATGAGAGAGAAAGGGAGGATTGTATGCAAAGGCTCTAACCAATTTTTATAACCCTTAAAAATGGAGGTGAGGTGCTGGCTTTATAGAGGAGAGGCCAAGGGAAAAGGGGGGAAAATCAAATTCAAATTTCCCCCCCAAAAGGGCAGATCCCCGAGCAGGGGTCTAGGGCAAAACAGCTGGCACAACTGTGATACACTAGGAGAGAGAAATTTGGCCGGCCAGGTACAGGAGGTTCAGGTGGCCGGCCGGCCACCTCCCCTGGCCGGCCAGCCAGGGTCAAAAGGGTCAACAAAGATTAGTGGCCGGCCACCCCAAAAAGGTGGCCTCCCATGTGTGTACAACACAGCTGTATGGTCAAAAACTGAAAAAAGTAAACCAGGAGAGAGAAAAACCAACTTTTTAGAGGGGTTCAAAAGGGTCAGGAAGAGTTGCTGGCCGGCCTATCCATATTGGTGGCCTCCCAGGTGTGCACAACACAATGGTGTGGTGGAAAGTCAGAAAAAGTGGCCCGGGAATGAAAAAGTCAGCTTTCTAGTGAAGAAAACGGGCGATGAGGAGCGATGAAGGAATAAAGCTAGTCTTCAGAACAATTGCTGGCCTCCCACCCTTCTACAACCTTTCTAACAATGAAAATAAGGTCTCCGCCAAAAATGAACCCAAACCGATGTAAAACGAAGGTTCGGGGGCCGAAACGCGCGGCCCGGGGCCCCGAAAACAAGCTGTTAAGCACCGGAGATGGCGTTCGACCACGACGTTGGTCTCTCGGGCCACAGTGTCCCTCAAAAGGGAGGAAACAAGGTGTCTGCCAAAAATCGGAGCAAACGGAGGTGGTTAAGCGGTCCCGAATCGAGGCACATGGCCGACGGCTCCGAAAACCGAGAACCGGGCTCCAAACGGGAAAAATGGCCTACGACCATGAAACGTAGCCTACGGCCACTGAGAGATGATCTACGAGACCTCTCCCTCCCTTCGGGAAGGGAAAACGGAGAAAACGGGACCCGGTTTGCAAACCGAAGCAAAGCACAAAAGAATCCGGAAGTCCGGAGGCGAGGCTCGCAGCCGAGATTCCGCAACTTCAGAACGAGCACAATATGCAACATCACCGGGCGCTCAGTTGTGACGTCTGAGTCTTAAGGTTGGTCAAAAATGGGGTGTCTACATGATTGCAATTTGTTCAATGGTTCTTTTTTTTAATGTGATTGTATTGTAGTTAGTTCAATGTTTTTTTTTTTTTTTAATGTGATTGTATTGTAATTAGTTTAATGGTTCTTTTTTTTCATTTATTTATTTTATTGTGGGAAAAATGTGATGTGATTGTAGTTTGTTCAATGGTTTTTTTTTTTTTAATGTGATTGTATTGTAGTTAGTTTAATGGTTCTTTTTTTTTCATTTATTTTTTTTATTATGGGGAAAATGTGATGTATTGTAGTTTGTTCAATGGTTCTTTTTTTTTTTTTTTTTAATGTGATTTAATGTTTTTATTTACTGTTTTAATGGTTTTTCTTTACAATTATTTTTTTTATTATGAAAAAATTATGATTGTAGTTAGATAGCATAAAAATAATTGTGCTTTTTAACTATGAATTAACTTAATTTGTGATTTTATTTTTAACTCATTGTGTTTTTTGGGAAAAAAAAAGGATTGTATTCATTAGGTTCACATAAAGTACCCATTATTGATGATGAACTATTGATGATGATTAGATTGTATTTTGAAAAAAAAATATTTGTAATTGATCTTTTTAAGTCACTGTGTTTTTTGAAAAATAAATTATTATGTTTTTTAATTATCAATTGACCTAACTCACTCTGTTTTTTTTTTTTTTAATTTTTTTATTATGAGCAAAAATGTGATTGTATTTTTAACTACCAATTGACTTAATTTGGTATTGGGTTTTAATTCATTGTATTTTTAACCACCGATTGTAGTTAGTTCAATGGTTCACATAAAGTACCCATTGTTGATAATGTTATATTGTATTTTGAAGCAAAATATTTGTAATTGATTTTTTTAACTCATTGTATTTTTTTTTAGTTTTTTTTTTTTTTGTATTTTTTAACTATCAATTGACTTAATTTGTTATTTGATTTTTAACTCACTGTGTTTTTTTAAGAAAAACAAAAAGATTGTATTCATTAGGTTCACATAAAGTATTATTGATGATGATTAGATTGTATTTTGAAAAAAAAAATTAATTGATTTTTTTCTCATTGTTTTTTTTGAAAAAAAAAATTTAATTGTGTTTTTTAACTACTAATTGACTTAATTTGTGATTTGATTTTTAACTCACTGTGTTTTTTGAAAAAAAATAAAATGGATTGTATTTATTAGGTTCACAAAAAGTCCCCATTATTGATGATGATTAGATTGTATTTTGAAAAAAAATGTATTTGTAATTGATCTTTTTAACTCATCGTGTTTTTAAAAAAATAAATTATTGTGTTTTTTAATTATCAATTGACTTAATTTGTGACAATATCTGTGTTTTTTGAAACAGAAATGGATTGTATTCATTACTATTGATGATGATTAGATTGTATTTTGTCTTTAAAAAAAAAATTTGTAATTGCATTTTTTTAACTCACTATGTTTTTTGAAAAAATAAATGATTGTGTTTTTTAACTATCAATTGACTTAATTTATGATTGGATTTTTAACTCACTGTGTTTTTTGAAAATAAAAAAATTATTGTGCTTTTTAACTACCAATTGTCTTCATTGCTTTTTTTTTAATATTTTTTTTATTATGAGCAAAAATGTGATTGAATTTTTTTACACTCAGTTTTGATCACACATTGAATTTTTTTAACTAATTGTATTTTTTTACACTTTATTTCGATCACATAATGAGGAAAAAAAATTATTTGCGTTGTGACAATCTCTGTGTTTTTACAGGATGAAACGTGATACAGTTACTGCTAAAATCAATCGACTATCTTGAAAAAGAAAATTATGCATTTCACACCAGACTAATCATGATGATCCTATATTCAAAGATAAATTGAAATAACTTCAAAAAGAAGCACGTCAATTAGGAGTATGTGTTCTACGTGACAAACAATTGTATTATAGAACGAATGTTTGAAATGTCACAAGTAAGCTCTGAAGTTTTATCATTTTCATATATATTAATTGAAACATTAGTTTTTATATTAAATATATATATATATATTGCTGTAATTTAAAATATAGGAGTTGTTATGCCTTCCACATCAGAGGGTGTTCACTTCCATCAAATTGTTTCAAGAGTTACCACCTTAACAAACAATACTAATGTTCTAAATGGTAAGAACCCGAAGTAACAATATTTTCTAATTATGATTCTTTTATATTATAACTTGCAAATGCTAATATCTGATACTTTCATAAGGAATGCTAATAGTTATATTGTTTATATTTTTCATGAAAATTATATGATGCAATAGTCATGCCTCCCATAATTGAGGAAGAAGGTAAGAAATATTATTTATATTAATTTTACAATTATGATTTATTTGACAATATTCTTATAACTTCAAAAAAGTAATAATTTTATACTAATTGTTTTATTCATGTAAATCCAAATAAATGAATTGTTATGTTCCCAATATTTGAAGGTGTTCAGATACATGAGGACGTTTCAGAAGTCACAAGGGTGGTTAATAATAATATTGTCCTACAATAAGATAAACACTAACATATATATAGATTTTGTAATTACAATTTTTAAAATTATAATTCCCGATACTTATATTGTTTATTTTTTCATCTAATTAGATGACGGGATAGTCATGTCTCAAAATTTAAAAGGCATTCAGTTGCATAGAGATTTATTACATGAAACTATAATAGCGAACAACAATATTGTCACAGAACAAGAAGGTAATAATTATTATTTGTATTAATTTTAGAATCATGATTTATTTGACAATATTATCATAACTTCAAATAATAAATGATTTGTCACTAAATATTTTATTCATGCAAATTCAAATAAAGGAATTGTTGTATTTCCGATATCTGAGGGAGTTCACATATATGAAAATGTTTCAGAAGTTACAAGGGTGGTGAATAATAATATTTCCCTACCAGAAGGTAAACCCTAATATATATATAGATATTAATATTTTTAATTATAATTTTTAAAATTATAATTGCCAATAATTGATATTCACGAACCTTTAAATTAAATATTAATTTTTAAGTTAATCATTTCTCAATTAAATTTTAGATGATGGAATAGTCATGCCCCTCATATCTGAGGACATTCAGTTGCATGAAGATGCCTCAGAAGTCACAATGACAACAACTATTAATATTCTTCCACAACAAGGTAAGAATAAACTATTATGTTATTCATGACTCATAATTTATACTTATCTCATTACTATTCTCATTGTATTATTTCACATAAGTTTATTTTGGGATATTTAATTATTTTTCAATGATTTTTAATGATGAAATAGTCATAAATCCCATAATCGAGGGTGTTCAATTGTATGGAGATGTGTCACAACCCGCAATGACAACAAATAATAACATTGTTCCACAACAAGGTAAGAATAATTTTGTAATAATTTTGTTTACAAAAATAATGCCAACTCCTGCAATTTAAATATACATTGTCTCAAAAGTATGTATATATATTTATGTTAGGTATGCTTTTCATAATTTTTCACAAAATTTCATAACTTAAACCCAAAATGTCATAACGTTTTCATTACAAAAATCATAACTTTTTTTCACTAAAAAATTTCATAACAAAATCTCAAAGTGTCATAATAAAAATCACAAAATATCATAACACTATTATTCCTAATTTTAGGGTGCACATCATAAATTCGCTATTTATAACTTTACTACAAAATGTCATAACACACATCACAAACAATCATAATGTTCATCATAAAAAATTATAACTTTTTTACAATGTGCATTATTTGAAAGGGTGCACATTGTAAATTTCGCATACATATAATACTAATTATTTAATATACGGCACATGTAATTATGTTACATATGTTATATTTGTCAGATGTTGCAATCGTTGCACGTCGCAGAAAACGACGCATAATAAGTAGATAGGAATTCAGTAACAAAACATCCACATGTCCTCAATGTCACGCCATTATGTGGTTAGATGAGAGAACAAATGATAGTTCTAAAACCAATTCCAAATTCAGATTATGTTGTCAAGCTGGGGAGGTCCTTTTACCTTTATTACCACACGCTCCTGATTTCTTAGATGCACAATTAAGGAATGCAAGTTTTATGGAAAACATTAGAATGTATAATTCAATATTGTCTTTCACATCAATGGGTGGAAAAGTAGATCATTCAGTTTCAGATGGAAGAGAATGTATGTAGATGTGATTGGCTTGGTTGCTAGTGTAACTAAATGTCAAGGTATTGCAAATCGCGATAATTACAAGAGAGAGATTCTACTACTTGATACAAGGTATGATACTATAACATATTTATGTGTTTTTACCAAATTTGAAATACTCTACGAATTATATTATTTTTTCTAATCTCAACTTTTTTTTTTTTAATTGTAAAAACAGTTTCACATTAGTAAGACTAACTCTATGGGATGCGTTTGCAACAACTGATGGCATGCAACTATATCATACTTTAGAGAATGATAATATTTTGTTTGCCACTGGATTAATAGTTAAAGATAATCATGGTAAGATTACTTTTCATTCACTTTTATAATATCTATATGCATATACAAATATTGATATTAATAAATTATCTTTTCTCAACTTCTAGGTCCATGTCTCGCTACATGCAAATACAGTAAGTTATATATTAATCATTCATTCCGTTATACAAATCATATTCGAGTGTGGTATGTTATGACTGTATAATATTAACCAATTATATATGACAATATAATTCTCACAATTATATATATTGACATGTTTATCTAGGCTTGCTATGAATCCTATATCACAAAAGTTGGTATCTTGGAATCGAAAAAATGGATTCTCAGTTTCACAATCATTGGTAATATCAAATAACAAAAAAATTTGAATTAATATGTGATTTTGCACCCATGCCAAAGATAAGAATTGTTATCATCCCAATTAATGAATGTTAAACGATATGCATATAAATTTGTTTATTGAGAGATTAATTTATGTTTTTTCAAATATTTTGTAGGTTTCATATTTTCGAATACTTGGATACATCGAACAAATTAATGTTGGCAACCTTTGGATTAATTTGTGCAAAAGCTGTTATCAAAAAGTTGAATATCATTATGGTCATATTGTTTGTCGTTACTGCTTACATAATAATATTGATATTATAGTGAAGTAATTTTCTTCAGGTAAATAATTGCTATGTATAATAATAATTCAAACTTAACACGTGTTTTAATTTTTTATTAGGTACAATATTTCCTTTTAACAAGTGTCCTTTTTTTTTTTTTTTTTTTACAATGTTAACATTGTGGTCAAAGATAGTACTGGTTCAATAAATCTCACTGTTCAAGATAAATGGTCAATGTTTATTTTGCGATGTCAACCATCATATTTGAAGAATATGAGATCAAAGGTAGGAAATTATAAAATTTATTATAAATAACTTATTCTTACCTTTTCAAACACAAAGTTATAATTCTAAAATTTTATAGGATAATGGTGTTAGAATGATTAAAGATTATATTGCGTCATGCCAAAACCGTGCCTATGCATTTATCATACATGTACCAACAATGCCATATCAACTAGATTGTGCACCTTGTGTGACTTTTGTTTTAAATATAGATTGGTCTCAAGAATTTCTATACCTTTCAGAAGGTAAAATATATATATATATATATATATATATAATATGTAAGTATAACATTTGTACTTTATAACATTTTATAAATACATAATATATGTGTTGTTCATTAATTATAACACTAACTATCATGTTAATAATGCAGGAATGCTGATGGAAGGCCTACAACAATTTAGATTTTAGTTATACTTTGTTTTATTTATTCAGTGAATTTCGAACAAATATAATAAATTCTTATTTTTATTACTTTAATTATGCAATGTCAATATTTTCTTTTAAAGTTACATATATTTTATGTTAACAATTTAAAAATAAGTTTGACATAACCATAATTTTTTTTTTTAATAAATTCAATTCTGTGCATAGCACGGGTGATATATTAGTAATTAAAAAAATTAAAAAGCTAAAATGTCAACTCACATCCTAAACGAAGTCTGTGTGAAAGTTGAGCCCAATAGAATATTGTACGTACATTTTACAATGTTAAAAATAGGAGTAAGTATGATTCGGATTGGTTTGATTTAAGATAAAACTAAAATTAATTTGTTGTTTACAGTTTTAAAAAAATTAGAACCAAATCAATCCATTTAGATCATGAAATCAATTTGAACCAAACCATTTAAACACGATTCAGCTAAATTTAGAACCACGATTCCACATAATCTATTCACAAATCATATAACATTTAAAAAAAAAAAAAAACCAGTCATAAATTTTAAAAATAATAATAACATGCTCACCAAATAAAAGCATAATATTAAGCAAATATTATTCAATATTAATCTACTCATGATTTTTCGAAACATAACTTAAAGAAACATAATATAGCAAATAAATATATTGTTCAACATATAGCAAGCATTAAACTTCCATCAAACAAACATTTTATCGTGCTAACAACAGTTACAAAACTAAAATTAAGCTAAATAATTAAAAAAATTACATACAGTCTGATTTGGTTTTAATCCAGAACCGTAAACTTAAATTTGTTACCGATTTGCGGAGATTAGTTCCTCAATTTTTCAAATTAGAAACGAATCACGAATTCAAACAACTAGTCCAAACTTATCGGATTGGACCGGACCGATTTGAATTGTGAATTTTTCGATTTCCTTACTTAACCCTAGTTAAAAAGCCATAGAAATATTTCAACACTCTGTTTGTTTGAACAAAAATTATTTTTCAAAATATTTTAAATTTTTTTTTTTTTTTGTATTTGGTATAATGAAAAATGAAAATTAATAAAAAAAAAATAACTTTTTCATGACAAATGAAAAATAAGTCTATTTGAGTAAAAAATCTTTTCTAATTTTAAAAGGTAAATAATATTTTTCGAACTAAAATTTTACCAATGTCACCATACCACCACCACCAATCTCACCTAGGGGTGGGCATCAACCCGTTGTCTCGCCCACCTCGCCTGGCCCAACCCTATTTTTTTAGGGCTTAGAAAAGTTATTTTATCCCATAGGATGAAGCTGGACCAATATATTCAACCCGATATATTTTTGAGATTTATAGTTTCAACCTATCTCAGCTCGTCCCAATCCGATATTAAATTAATTAATTAATTATAATATAGTAAAATATTTTTTTTTTGTTAGGATCTATACTTTGTCTTTTTTGATTTTATTCAAACTCACATGTGTGATTGAATTTATTTAAGAAATTCTTCAATTTATACACAAAATTTTTCAACGGAACTGCTACTTAGCTCGAATATCACGGCTCGAATGGCTCGAAAATATTCTCTTACCGGTAAGAGAATATTTTTTAGGCTATGAAAATATTCTCTTACCGGTAAGAGAATATTTTCGAGCCATTCGAGCCATTCATATTCGAGCTCTCACGCATTTCCGATTTTTCAATTTATAATTATGATTTGACATTATGTCTTATTAATCATTTTAAACTATTTTATTTTTATTAGCTATTTTAACTCAAATTCAACTTCCCAAACATGTTGAAGTATGTTATGTTATGTTTTCTTCAAGATTTTAAAACTGTTAAGTGGAGATATTATTCAGTATTATTAGAATTAATGCTTTATTTAATGTTAATTATGTGATTTAATTTTGATAATATTTAAAATATTATTAGATAAATTGCGATTTTTTAATATACATGTTTTACATTCTTTGACACAAAACATTATTTGTTTAAAATATATGTTGTATGATGTATTTGTTATAAATATTATTTAACTCGAAATTATTGTGCAAGATGTGATTTTACAAAAATATTTTATAACATTTACTATTCATATTTTGAAAAATACGGTTGGTCACTATTTATCTTTTGACAAATTTGAGATTAATTGATTGTATTCTTTTGACAAATGTGATATTGGTGAGTTGTTTTCTTTTGACAAAATTTGATATACTCACATGGAATAGTTAGTTATTTTTATTAGAGTGTATCTAAAATCTCTACAATAATTGCAATGATTTTAAAAAGGGTATATATTTTCATATTTGATATAAATATTATTTAAAGAGATTTTACTATGCATACAAATATTTTAATAAAGAAGTTACTGTGCATTCAAATATTTTAATAAAGAAGTTACTGTGCATTCAAATATTTTAATAAACAAATTACTGCGCATTCAAATATTTTAATAGAAAAGTTACTATGCAGTCACTGTGCATCATTTGTTTTTACGGCAAAAGTTTTGAAATATTTGTATCACTATTTATCGAAAGTAATGTTTGGCCAATTGTTTCAAACCTCTGAGCTGCAATTTTTGAAAATGAAAAGGCCTCGTGTGCCCGTGATAAAGAGTGTCGGCGCGTGAAATCAGTGATCCGAAGATGAGCATCCTCCTCTCTCCAATGGATATGAGCCAACGGATATAATTTTATGATATATAAGGAGTATTTTGGGTCAAGAAAAATAAGTGTTGAAAAAGTGAAGAAGAAAAAAATCTGTGATATTGAAATATTCTCAAATATTGTATTATGCTTCATCGAGTTATATTTTCTGTGAAAAAATTTATTGAGAGTTTGAGCAGAATTGTAAAAAGGTTTTCTATCCCTTAATTATTCTTGTAAAAAGTGAGAGTTTTTGTGAATAATATTTTGGGATAAAATCACTTGTGTAGCAACTCGAAAATTTAAGTTGTTCCTTAAATTTTATATTAGTATTAGTTAATTATAAATGATTTCAAAAAATAATTTTAACTTTACGTATGTTTTAACTTTATGTATGGCGCTATGAGTCACCATAATATATTTTACGTATATTTTGAATTATCCTAATTTATTTTACGCAATTTATATTTTATAAATTATATTAATAGTTTAATTACGTTGATTATTTTCTGAACCTTATTTACTTAAATTGAAACTCATGAATATGTTTGTTTAAATTTTAATACTTATTTGACAATGATTTCATAAACAATTATTTTCTGTAAGTACCATCACGGGAGTCTCACGTCTTGGGGGACTTAAATAAATCATTAGCTTCTGATTGGTCACCTTGTGACCCTCTGTTTTTCGTGGATCTATTAACCTCTGTTCTATGCGGAGCTAAGTGCTACACTATTGTGGGAGCCACCTCTAGAATCCGTATGAGCCACCTCTTGAATCTGTACCTCTATATTGTCATGAATCCATTGACCCATGTTCTGTTCTGCAACGTGGTTATGGTTATATATTTTCATATAATATTATATGATTTCTGAAACAGATTTCTGTTATAATATGAGCAACTTATTTATTCTAATAGAAAAGTATTTTATTTTATCTATTTTAAGCCTAAAACTTATCCATGATAATTATGTTCTCAGTATAATATTCTTATCTGCCATGTACTTATAGTTGTTTACCAATTTTCAGGAAACAATGCGATTCAGAAATAGCTTTTGGAGGAGTTTTAGACGCGGAGGCTGCGGAATAGACACACATAGCACTTTTATAGTATTAATAATTCTATTCTTCATATGTAAATATCGATCTTTTTGGTCAACAAATTTTGTTATAAAAATAGAAGCTCCAATGATTATTTTGGTACCCTCACTTAAATATTATTTCCACTCGCGTTTATTTATTTGTTCAAGAATTGGCCGTAAGTAACTTTAGTTGCTAGCCATCACGATACTTAACCCTTGGGTACGGGGAGCGGGTTGTGACAACTTGGGTTAAGTGTGAATAGGCATCGGATTCAAAACTGGTTTGGGTATTTTTGTGAGTGATTTTTGAGATAAAATTACTTGGTTAGGTGTGACTAGGCACCGGATTCCAAACTAGTTGGACTGATCGAGATTGGTCATTTGTTGTAAAGGTTCACTGGCACCCGTGAAACTAGTGGTGTAATTACTATTTGAAAAATAGTGGAGAAATTCCCGAGGAGGATATTTGGGGAGTGGATATAGGCTCGGCATGTCAAATCACTATAAATCACTGTGTTTGATTTTTCTACCCTTTGCTCATTTTATTTCATTTTATATTATTGAGTATATTTATTATTTATTATTTGGGTTAATTATTAATTTGAGAATTTATTTAGAACCCAATTCACCACTTCTTAAGTTGCCTACCTGAGATAATATTTTATTTATGATTTTTTTGGCTAATGTATGTCTTAGCGCATACTAAAGCGTGCTGGTGGGTCAAATTCAAGCAAATTATATGTCATTTATTATCTGATCTAATAGATACGAAAATGAATGTTGAACAAATAATTTGAGCAGAGAGAATATATACAAATCTATATATTATAGAAGTAAAATGGAATTTTTGTGAGAAGTATTGTGGGAGTTTCAAAATCTCATAACAAATTTGTGAACATATTAAACTAAAAAATAAATTTAAAAAGTAGTATTAGCTAATCCATTAAAGTAATAGTTTTCAAAATATTAATAATTCCATAATTTATGGTTTTCAAAAGGAAAGATATATATATATTTTTTAATATCTTTCCAACCTAATCCTCTCCTAATGAGTTTTATTTCTTTTAAAAAAAATTAAAACTTGTTCTTACTATATGACTATATTATTCATACTATGTATAATGACTATATTATTCATACTATGTATAACTACTCTTAAATCTTTAAAATTCATGATAAAAATTAAGAACCTTCAAAATATTTTGATTTAATTATACACATTTAATTTCTTTTGTACAGTTTTTTTTCTTCTTTTTTGATTTGTTTTGTACACTCATATGTACTAATATTTATGCCTAAATTATAATTTTTTTTTTTGCCAAATGGTAAAGTCTGGAGGATAAAATCCACAGGTCTCGAGTTCGAGTCACCCCTTGGGGCCACTGGAGGTTTGCCCGGTCGTTAACTTCAGGACCCTCAGGATTAGTCCTGGCTTCCCTTAAAATCAGTGGGTTGGGGATACCTGAGTTATCAAAAAAAAAAAAAAAAAAATTATAATTTTTTTAATACAAGTGATGGGTGTGAAAAGAAATTTGTGTATGATTATAAGCATCTTTCCTATTAGCCACATTCATTGATTTTTTTTAAAAATAAATATATATATATATATAATTTTTTTAGTGTTTTTTATAATGGTAACTTCATTTCACAAATAATTAATTATTTTTAAAATATTAAAACATTTTACGTAAAAATTTGAATTAAATAAAAATTTAATAAAATTTAAATTGAAAATTATGATTTGTTTTGACACTTCACTTGTTTGATCAAGTTCTATACTAAAAATAAAATCTATGAACTAGCTTAATCTTTTTTGGGTGAATACAACTAGCTTAATCTAACCTTAAATAATTCTTTCAGATGTAAATATAATTTAATATTAGACATATTTTAATAATAAATATATAATTTCTTAATTGAAGTTTTAGAATATTAATAAATATGCCAAATATATATTCATATTTTTTTATTTTGTTTATAAAAATTTTTACAATATTTTTACCATTTTAAAAAATAAATAAGTGGGCAATGTGATGATTGGTCATAAACCAAAAACAAGTATAGCATAAAAATCAATCAAATCTAGTTTCTACACTACGTTTAATATTTGATCAGTATTAACTCATACGTATCATAACTTATCAAATTATTAAACATAAACCTAAATTGATTATTATTAATATTTTTACTAATTAACTAATCAATTTTTAAATCGAGCCAAGGTAGAACTAGAACAAACTCTATATTTTAGGTTGACCCATTATTATATAATTTTTATATACATAAATATACTTAATTATTTGTGTAAGAATTTATAATATAAATATATAAATCTTTTACAAAAAATAAATAAATATGCCAAAAATATACATATATTTTCATATTTTTGGTATAAAAAATTATCATAATATATTTATCCATTTTAAAAAGGGAGATTTACCAATAAACCCCAAATGTTGATCTTATGATCTATTTGGTCCCATTTTTTTTTTCTAATGATTCGTTTAATCCTGGCTTTATTTTGAAGACGTTAATGCCCTCAGTTTATTATATGCATTGCAGCTGTGTTTGGTGGGTTTGGGTTAGGTGCGTGTGGCATAGGCGTATGAAATTGAGATGGAGGTATGGTTTGTGTGGCACGTGATACATACTAAGGGTGTCACAAAAGGTTAAAGCATAGTAAGGGTTTTTGGTCTTAACTTGTGTGTTTGGTGGTTGACACAAGGCACACAGCCCAATTTACGAAGGGTTTTGAATTAAACCCAAGTCCACATCCACATACCCACACCCACACAATGTTAACCCGTGTTGTACACACATAGTCACACAACCATTGTGCTTGGATGGTTAGTAACGTCGGAAACCTTAGATTTGTGATTGCTAAAGATTTTGCCGTTTGGATTGACCATATATGTCGTTGCGTTATTCGAGGGTAGAGAGGACAAATTGTGGAGGTTGATTGGGTCTATATTGCTGTAGCTGTGTTTCGTGCATGGAACAACGGTGTCACATTGCAAACAATTGACGGCAACAGAACACTAGTGCGCATATTCTGTGGTCGTTGCTCTGTAAGAGTTCTGCTATGGACGAAATGGGTATGTTTTGTAACATTGTATGTTGTTTCATGTGTGTCAGTGTGATGCATTGGATTTATGTTGGTTTCCCATCGATTACATTTGTTTCATGTAGTAATGCTGTGAATCATGCAGTTATGGTGTTGAGTTTTGTTTTGTTATGATTGTTTCGTTTGTTGTGTGGGTGTTTGTTGGGGGCACATGAGGTGTGGTTTTTGGTGTGTGAAGGGGGTGGTGTGTGATATGGGTTGGTGAGTTGTGTGTATGGGAAAAGTGGTCAAATAAGTTGTGGTAATGTGCCAATGATGGTTAGGTCCACATATAGTGGTAAAAACTTATTTGGTGTGGGGTTGGGTTTGGGTAGGGTTAGGATTTATTATTTTTTTGTACTGCAGGGGCATGAAAGTTTTTTTTTTTTTTTTTTTTTTGTGGAAGGTGTGTGCAGGTCATGGGGGGTAAAAAATGTGACTTTGGACTGAGTGGCTGGTTTTAGGGGTTTTGTTTTTTGTTGTTGTTTGTGTTTGTTACTGTGTGGTATGTGTAGTAGAGTTGTGGTGGTAGTCGGGGTGGCATCGGCAGCTGTGCGTAGTGGCATTAACCATTGTGTTAGTGTGCAAATGGGTGGGGTAGGGGGGGCTATATAGTGTGTAGAGTGAGAATGGGGGAATTAAGTCCACAAATAAGTTTGTGTTAATGGACCAATGATGGATGGGACAACGGAAAGTGTAAAACAATATTTTGGTGTGGGGATAGGTATGTGGGAGTGTGGACTTTATTAATTTGTTATGCTGCAGGGGCATGGAAGGGATATGTGTTGATTTTTTTTTTGCTTGTGTGGCAAGTAGGTATAGGTCATGAGCCATGTGTTGATAACGTGACAATTGGATAATTGTGGTTGTTGGTTTTTAATTTTTTTGTTTGTTTGTCGTTTGTTGTGTGATTGTCAGTGTGGTATGTGCAGTTAAGTTGTGTTAGTAAATGTAGTGTGGACATCGGTTGTGGGCGTCGGTTGTGGGTGGGGTGGCACGAAGGCATTGTGGTAGACTAGAAACGGTTAGTGTGGGAGGGGTATGTGTTTTTTTTTTTTTTTTTTTTTTGAGGAGGGAGGGGTAGGGGGGAGGGGATAGAGTGGGCGTGTTATTCGAGGGATGGTTGTGTTGTGACAGTGGTTGTGTAGTGGAGGTACGTTGTGGGGATGGATTAAAGGAGGGTCGGGGGCAGATGCAGTTGTTTTTTCCATTTTTTGTTGGGAACAATGGATTGGGGAGGTGTGTGCATGGCATGGCAAAGTATGGGGTTTGTTTGGGTGTTGGGCATTTTGTTGTTACGTGATTTTGCTGCATGACGTATGTTTGTTTACAATGGGTTATGTTTGGTGTTGTAGATTGTAGTAGAGTACGTAGTCCATGGACGCGTTCATGTGAAAAGCGCCGGGTGGGGAAGCATCTGGGTCAAAGGCAAATAGTTTGAAAGTGAAAATGCAAGGTCGCATCCTATTCAAGCAGGCTAAAGTTGTGCACAATGCAATGGGCCGTAATGTGACTAAGTGTACAAAGGACCAACAGCGCCAGACACACACGAGATTCAACTACCAGTCAAATGTTGCACAGATAGTGAAACTTGTTAGCTCGGCAAATTTGAGAGAGGCACATTTGAAACAGCTAAGGAGAACGTCGTTTTGGATTATGATCGAGGCAATCCACATCAACAATTTAAACCCCATTAAATTTAGGAAGTGTGATGATTTGATTTCGAAGATTATAAGAAC
>JAPPVO010002694.1:0-49911 GCA_030407325.1 Camellia japonica | reverse complement strand
GGCCTATTTGTAATGACGGATATGATCAGTGGGGTCTGATTTTCCATCGTAAAGAGTGAATGACGGAGCTTTGAACTTCTTGGGCAAGGCTGCCCTTGCAATCCGTCGGACAAAAGGATCGTGCTGGTCGTCTTCGTCTGAGCTGCTCCTCCTGCACTTGTTCCTTGTATATAGACTCTTTTCGGAAGAGCTGAAAGTTTCGGATCGTCCCTTCTTGGTGAGCTCCGTGGATAATGAGTTGGAGTCGCTGTTGGTATCCTTGGGCCGGGCTCGAGGTCGTTGTTTACCGGCCCTCGGAGGTCGTTCGGGGTCTTGGCGCATGGCTTCTCTCGATTTCACGACTTCGAGGTCCAAAGCTTGACGGAGATGTTCATTTTCAACGATCATGTTCTCCAGCCTCTGTTCATTCTGCTTTGCTTGTTCCATGATCGCCTGCATTGTCTCTTGCGCTGAAGTCGTTGGTGAATCGAAGTTCAAGGCGCGTCTTGCAGCGATGGTTTCTTTCCCTAGCATATTTGCTGGAGTGAGGTCATCTCCCTGTGCGTCTCGTCAATGGCTACCGGAGGATCTTCAGTTACGCCTGCCATGGATGTATTTAAGTATTCCCACAGACGGCGCCAATTGTGGAGAAGTGGATTGGAAATACTCATCAGATCCTGGGAGGCGCTGGTGATCCTCAGCTAGTCACCTGAAAAGAGGAAAACTCCGGTCGGGGTGCTGGGATTAGCACTCCGACGGACAAGTTAGTTCAAACACTCAAGATAACTTCTTCTTTAAGTTAAGTGAAGTGATTCTTACATACCTTTCTGGATTTGCGGTTCTTATATTTATACTCACTTTTTTGGACCTCGGGGCCTGAGCCTACTTTTATCCTATTCTCCTTACATTCATTCGGATCTACTGACCCTCGTCTATTCGGCTTTGTTAACGTATTCGGCGCCCTAGTTACGCAATACGAAGCCGAGTAGTATCCAGTTTCTGGGGTACGCGTCTCCCGACTCTTCCACTTATTCGGCTCCCACAGCTACATAGCGCCAGTTTTGTCATGATTGCTGAGTTGTACAGACGTGTGGAAAATTAATTTTTTAATATTTTTTTTTGGTGAATAGTAATAACTTTTTAACTTTTTTAGTAACTTTTTAACTTTTTAGGAAGATGCCAAACTTGGCCTTATTAGACACATATATAATCAGCAGCTTACCTTCCTTACTTGTTAATTAATGCTTTGTTTCATTGCAGCAAGAGGGGTGAGATTCCAAATCTTTTGTGCTTTTTCCTTCATGATCTGCACACAAACAAAAAAAAATTCACCATGCACTTAGGTTGTGTTTGGATAATAGACAGAAAGAGGAAATAGAATTATTTACAGATACTTATTTTTTATAAATAATATACAAAAAAAAAAAAAACTGTTTTTATTTGTCTACTCATTTTATTAACCTAACAAAAAAAAGGGGGAAATTTTTTTGCTTCAACTTCAATTTTTTTCCCATCTTTCTCCTTTCATATTCTTTTTTCTTTCACAAATCACCAATACAAACGTAGCCTTACAAAAACTACTTGTGGGGCAAGAGATTCTTGCCAATTTTTTTTTATGCAAAGATGTATAAATAGAAGTATAGCATGTTTGAAGCCCAGTATTAACTAGTTGTGCATCACTTAGATGTTCCTTTCCTTTTGTTTCCCTGCAGTCCTCCCACTGAACATGCATCAAGCATGCACAGCATTGTATATTGAGTTGGGAACTGTTACTATACAGTATACACACCCTAAAAAAGTCTATACAATATGCACATAAAGCTTCAGCTACATGGCTGATAATTTCTACCAATTTAAGTAATAACTAGTCTAAATTCGTTCGTAACTCAAACACTACAAAGTCTTGTAACCAAAACTAATTTCTTTATAAACAAAATATCATAAAGCCTCACAATAAGTTCATCACAAATTTAATCATCATAACAACTCATAATAAGATCACAAAACTTCATAACTAAAATATGAAGTACAAACTTTTTAAGAGATGTGAACCAAAGAGTTTTCCTATTAAGTCTGAGGATTACTCAAACTCACTTCAACATGTTGGGGGATGGTTCATTAAATGACTAAAATCCGTCAACTCATCTATAGTAAATATGTGTGTGTGTGTGTGTAAATTTAGTAACACAACATAGCATATATGCATGTATATCTGCTAGAATTTTAAAAGAAGACTAAAGCTATACATAAATAGATTACTTATCATATTTTCATACTACTAAACACAAAGATAATGGAGTCCACATTAACAGTGGAAAATATATTTTACAGAAAACTTTTTCTAGAAAATGTTTTCCTTAGAAAACGTTTTTCTACATTTGGTTGCGATCTTCACACTCGTGTGCTAGAGATAGTATTAGTGGTGGAGGTGGTGGTTTTGGTGATGGGATGGTGGAGGTGGCAGTGGTAATGTGGTGGCATTAGTAAGACTTTACTCCAGAAAATGTTTTCCACCTTTGAAAAATGAAAAACTTTTTTTCCGCCCAAATAAGCTTGTTTTCCATTGACTTTTGATTTTCGTCACACCACTAGCCAAAAAATGTGAAAAACATTTTCTAAACAATATTTTCTACCAAAACAAATAGAGTTTAATAAATACACATGTAAACCATTACCTTCATGTCTAGTGGTACGAAAACCTAACAGGTAATCTGTATATGTATATGAGATGGTGGTGGACTCAGATAAACCTGCCTCAGGACTGCATGAAAACTGTGGCCAATTTAGGTTTGTGTAACTGAAACAGAACCCAATGCAAAATGACTTTGGTGGATAAATTGGCCTCAAAGCACCACCACCACAAATGAAATAGTATTATAATTTACACTGCCAAGTACATTACATAAACTAATCATATCCAGAAAAAACACTATAATATAAACTGAGCAGATTTACCATTTTCAGCGTTTGCATCACATTTCTTTAACACACAACAGACAAATATTAGCAAGATGAACCATAACAACTACATCAATGTAGTTTTTTTTTTTTTTTTAACCATACTGATATCCTTGCAACAAACACCATATCCAGAAAATAATGGTGGATGAAGATGAGGTGAGAAAAACCAAAAAAAATTCATTCAGTGACATTATTTTCCAAACTAAAATTTCCACAAAGCATATACAAACTTCTCATTCTCACGGTTACTCTATTTCCAATATTATTTGCATGTTTAAGAGTGAAACCAAGTACTATGTAACAACAATAAGAATGCTAGCATATATAATCAATCCACCTACACCTACTATCCCCATCTGGCTGCTCTGGCCATGGTAATAATGAAATTCAGGATTTAATCCCCCCATTTCTTAAACAAAAGTAACGGAGATCGAAAAGTTATTGGACGACAATAAATTGAAGAATATACGAATCTTCGTATAATTAGAAATTATGGTTTTTAATAGGATTTTATTTCTTTATTAGTTAGCTTCCTATTCCTTTTGGTTTCACAGTTAGTGCTTATGCCTATGGCTTTTATGTAATGGTTTAGATACTAGACTAGACTTTTGATATGAATATTGATTTGGGATTGGTTCTTTGGTCTCTCATCTTCTTCCTTTTTCTTTTTTTTTTTAAAATTGGCGATGGTGTAACCAAATCAAAGTCCAACTAATCTCCAGGGGTGCACAAGCCCTTGGCAAGGAGTTTCCCGCAAGTGCACCACGGTTAATTCAAGGATTTTCTCCTAGTCCGATGGTCCAAAGGAATTGTTAGCACCTAAAAGGTTTTGATCCTAAACCTGGGAGAGAGCACACCCCCAAGACCCAAGGCTTTGCCACCAAACCAACACCTTTTGATGCTACATCACAAAGTTGTTTTGATCTCAGTAACTAGTGGTGAATGTTCGGAAAAAACAAAAAATAAAGAAATAGAAAGAGTAACTAGTGAGTAAAGCTATAGCCTATAAAATACAGGACCATTTCTGGAAATGATACATAAAGGTTTTACATGAATCACTAAAATGGGGTGGCATACATAATCGTGCAATTCACAAATAAAGATCTATCACACATTTTATCCATGCACAAACTTGCCATACCTTCTGTGAAAAAACTATGTAAACTATCATAAAATGCTTGATAAACTTGCAAGTTTGCAACCCCTCTAGTGTTTTACCATTAATTGTTGCATAAAAGGTACAAGGTAGAGAATCCACATAGGAACACCCCCACAAAGGCTTCTTTGGACTTTGCATGCTAGCTAAATACAAGATCTCAACATCTCATAATTGACAAGCACGTAAACTAACCTACAGTTACGGTACATGGACATAACTATCAATATACTAATGTTATTATATAATTATTGTCAAAATTAGAATGAAATTTATGCACAAGCTCTCTCAAGATTCCAAAACAAAAAGCCAAACGTAAAGTAAAAACACACCCAAGTGTCTGTTGTCAACGTGTCAATGACCCATAGGATGGATCTTGTATCAAAGTTTTGATTGTATATATAATAATAGTAATAAAAGTCACCCATAATATCTGTGGTTCTAAAAGTCCGGGGTTAGCTTACCTAACTTGCTTTCGTGAATGAAAGCTACGCTCTCTCTTCCCTCATTTGACATCAGTCTCTAAGTTGCTTGTGTGAGCTTCACCTATATTCACTACGTCAGCTTGTTAGTCCTCAAAACCCATGATATTCCCCAACATGTGGGTCTTCTATACTGAATCTCCAAATCTTTAGAGTGAATTATCAATAATATTATATAGAAAGGTACATCTATGGACCACAATCATTCTAAGTGTGACCCACATCACACCAACTTTAAATTTACACCATCCACCTCATTTTTGGGATAGAATTCAGGGCACAAATTCATGGTACATAGCATTTGCTGTGAAGTATTGCCAAAGCATCAAAAGATGCACTTGACTGATAACAATATTTTCCATTGTTCCTATACTAAAGAATTTAATTCTGAAGCTAGTTGCTATATGCAGTATGCACAAAAGTTCAACACCAATTTGTGTTTGATTGATCTTGTTGAGTACTGTTAGAAGTAGTCTTTGTAGTTAAAAGCATTTTGTATATAGTCACAATTTTCAAATGAACATAATTAGGCCTATACATGTTAGTGAAGAATGTGCATTGGTCATCATACCACTACTCTCGAGAATTGAAGGTAGTACACATAGGTGGTAAAAGATGACCTTTCTCATTAAAAACATGCCATTTCACTGTTTTTCTTTTTTCACCTTTTACATGGATCCACACAACAAATGTAATGTATATTAGTGATGCACAAACGTGTCTATGGAATGAACACAAGCAACAATAACAACCACGAACAACTTGATCTAGAGAAACATTCTATGTAATTTATTAAATAATTCACCAACAATAATGATAGGATGACCATATATTCTTACCATGTTGTGTTTACCACCTTATGTGTCAATAAATACTATATTGGTTTAATGGGTCATGACATGAGTGGTGGGACTCATTAAAGCAATATATTATTGACACATAAAGTGGTAAACACAACATGGTAAGAATACATGGTCATCCTAGCATTATTGATTCACCAATATGCATCAATATGCAAGACTCACTATATTCAAAAAAATAATAGAATCTATTATACCACATGACAAGCCACATAAGAGGTGAAAAGGTTCGGTGAAATACTCCTAAAATGATATATAGCATCCCTCTTCTCATGACTTTATTTGTTTAATAATACTATAATGACCATAATTTTTTACCATATTAGGTTTTACCATCTCATGTGTTACAACTTCATTGCAAACAAACATCTCATCTATTACAGCTGCACTGCAAACATACATGAGTGGTGGAAGTATGTTTCCAATGCAGTTGTGAAATGTGAGATGAAAAACAAAATGTGAAAAGAAATTTGGGGTCAGTGTAGAATTATTAATATTTGTTTTTTGTATTCTTTGTGAGGCAATTACCTGATGTTCATGTACTCGCGAAGGTATGCCTAACTTTCTACATCACATTTCCACATCTGAAAACCATCAAGTGGTTTTTGGATGCAAACTAAAGAACTGCTCCATGTTTCCCAAAGAACAGGTCTTCTTACTTCTAATCAGCTTTTGCCATTCCTTACAAAGCAAAAAATGCATCCGCTGCCGCCGTCCATCAAAAACTGATAACCAGTACTCTCTCTCTCTCTTTCTCTCTCTCTACATTATTAAGTTCAACATGGTCCATTTTTGTAACTGAATGTTATACAACATTTTATCTAATTTTCATCAATAATAAGTTTTGATCAATTTATAAGATGTATGTTTGGATCTGGCAGAGTAAACCAGAGACAAGACCCTAGGATAATTCGATAAGAAGAGATGGGAAGAGGAAAAATTGTCATCAGAAGAATTGACAATTCGACGAGCAGGCAAGTGACTTTCTCAAAGCGCAGAAATGGATTGCTTAAGAAGGCCAAGGAACTATCAATTCTTTGTGATGCCAAAGTTGGAGTGATTGTCATCTCCAGTTCTGGGAGGCTCTATGAATTTGCAAGCCCTAGGTCTCTCTCTCTCTCTCTCTCTCTCTCTCTCTAAAATTCTGCATCTTGAAAATTGATATCCCATTATTTATGTTGTTCCTAAATGCTTGTATCTATTTGTTCTATGTTTTTGTTTTGATTGTTTTCTTGTTTAACAGGAAATTCAATACTTCACAGATTTAGGATTTAAATCTACTATTTGCCTTACAATGGACTAACATCTACTGTAAGTTGTGAATTGTGATGACTAGTGAAAGTCTAATCAGTTCTGTAAACTTTTTGAAAGATCATAGTCAAACATGCACCTGAATGCCAATAGAAATAGAAAACTATCTAGTTTAAGGTTATGCTAAATGAAAATTTTATCAAACAATAAAAGTTGACTATGGAAACATTGCTTAGGGTTTAGCAGAGTAGTGATGCATATTTTATAACAAGTTTAAAATTGTATAAAATAGGCTAAGGTCTGTAGAAATTTGATGAGTTATGCTTCTAGGTGATGAGAATTTCCATTGAATCGTGAAAAAGAATGCAATGGCAATGCAATAGATGCTGTAAACAGTAGAGTTTTCTTACTATCGCTAGTACCCTTATTTGGATGACTAGTAGCAACCCTCTCACATCATGTGTGCGCAAAACAAAGTAGAGGGTGAGGTGGCTTAGGGAGACTGGAAAACTAGACTATTTTGAGATGTAAGTTTTCTAATATTCTTTTCCTAAATAGTTACTAATGGGTACAGTTTAAACAATTGTAAAACTATCTTTTTGGATAATTTTGGTATAAGATTTAACATTACATAGCTTCATTTTTGCATCAACACCAATAAAGGTATTCACTTAATAATATAACATATAGATAATACGGTATTTTATGTATTTTACACTCCGATAACAAGCATAGGAGGAAAAGGAAAATTTGTTAAACTTTTAGAATCAGTTGGCATTAGATCTCTTCTTTCACTATCATTATCCAATAACTTCCTTCTATAAATAAAAATTCATGCATAAAAAGGAGAAAATATGCAGAAATTATAATGATATTTGTAAACACAAATTTTAAAACATGAAGTATTTCAACACATTTCAAAATTTTATGTTACAAATGTCCACTATTTAGTTTTTGGACTAAACAGTGTTGATTATTTGAATAACAGGTTCTTATTTCCGATCTGTATTTCAGATCGTTAATTACACATTTTAGACAAATGAAACCTCCGATTAATGAAGAACAAAATAAACAACAAAAGACAATTTAAGAAAAATAAATATTTTATTGAAATTATTATGGGTTTTGAACCCTCAAATACAAAATACAATTCTTGGGTTTGGAACCCTTTACCTATTCATCGCCATTAGCGTAGGCTCTTGAATTCTTTAGGCTTCTCTTCTTCTTTCTTGTAACGACTTCTTTAGCTCTCAATTTCTTTCTCTCTCTCTCTCTCTCTCATCTTTTCACTTCTGATTTTCTGATCCCCCGTCTTGTGTGATGGTCCTCATATTTATAGAGGGCCATCAGGTGATAGAAATGCCTCATCTTCAATTTGAATTTCAAATTGAATGATAGCGCCATTTGAATTTTGAATAATAGCGCTGATTAATCGTATATCTGATTAACCGGATTGATCTTTGAGGTTTCATCCTGTGTGGTGTCCTTGCTGTAGGCTCTACAGGTGTCATCTTTCGTAGGCTCCACATGTCATTTGAGTATCTTGAATAACGTTGTTGAGATACAACGTCGTTTTATTTATGTACTTCAACAGATCATATTGATTTTTTTTTAGAAAGTGATTACCTACAACCTTCCTATCATAGGCTCTATACGTGTCATAAATTTAGTTGAAATTTATGTGCCAACAATATTTCATGAAGAAAAAGAAAAAGAACAAAGAGTCAAGCTCAAGCCTACATTAGGGAAAAAGAAGCCTTCTTGATCTTCTATTTTTTTTGATCAACAAAAAGGAAAATTTATTGATGACGACAACATTCATTTCATATGAGATTACATCAATAAAGGAGGGAAGTGCATAAAGCTCAATCATGAGCTAGCACAACTACAAGGCTGGACAGGAACCAACACAAGCCAAAGGAAGAGAAAAGAAGAAAAAACCCACACTGCTGCTGCAGCATGTTGCTGCTGCCACAATGCTACAAAGCACAATGTTGCTGCTGCTGCTGCTCCTTCTAACCCAGACACCAAAAACACCCAGACACTGCTACAATGCACAATACTGCTGTGCCTTCTTGATCTTCTAATTAAGCATTATTGACCTAAATATTGGTGAAACAGGCAGCTCACAGCAGAAAATCACTGTCAAGACATACTATAAAGGAGAATACTAAACTTCATTGCTTAATTACTTCAAGATGCTCCTAACCCTCAAGTCAATTAGAAAATTCAGCAATGCAATTCAGCCAATAAACCAAGCACTTTTTTCCTTAAATTTTAGTCTACTTAATTCATCCTAATAAAAAATATATAGTAAATAACAATAAATTCAAACGTATGTTAACCCAATTATTATTAACTGACCTAGGCTTTGACATTCAAATTTTGTTAGTGAATTTCTCCTTGCTGCAAATAGATATAATAGGATAACCTGAACATCCAATCTTCAGATGTCACACACATAAACAAACAAACAAGCAAGTAACATATTATGTAGTGTGGATCTATGTACCAACACACTCATGGACATTACGCAAGTAAAGACATATATATAGACATAATTTAATGTTTATAACTGTTCCCTTTTCATTTATTTTTCTTTTTTATTGCCCTTTGAACTCTTTTTTGCACCACCAAGTGTCTCTAGATGAGAGCCTACTCCCTTCAATTCTCCAAAAACTCTTTTTGCTACTCTTTTAACTCAACTAGTCATCTCACACTACATAATGTTAGTTTCCTCATTTGAAATCCATTGTCTTTCCTTGATCATTCTATTTTCAAAGAGTACTAAATTTTCATTTTTCAAGCTCCATACCTAGTTCCCCTTCTATTTTTAATTTATATTCTATCTCCTAATACATATATCTAATACCGTTAATTTATATTGCGAAATTAAGTTCTCATTACTATTACTTACAATCTCATACATATTCCTCTACCAACCTTTATAGAAAGAAAATATATATATTTTACTAACATTTTGTTCTACTTTTGAATGTTACTTAATTATCTATCCCTCTTTTTAAAACATATGCTTGCTATTACAAGGTACACAATTATATGCCATTACAAATTATATGATTGCATATGTATTACCTCCATCATTTCTCATTCTAATCTTTGATCCATTATGGCTGTGTTTGGTTAGAGTATTTGATAAGGGAAATGGAAAAGGAAAGGAAATAGAAAGAAAATGAGAAAGAATTGATAGGATTCAAATTCCAAGCTATGTTTGGTCAAGTTGGGAAATGGAGAAAGAAAGGAGCCTAAGTGAACCTAAAACACAAAAGTGGGATTGCATTTCCCTCACTTTCTTTTCCCTTGTGTTTTCCACTATAACCAAACAAAGAGTGGGATTACATTTCCTTTTCCCTTTCCATTTCTCACAACAAATCCTCCAACCAAACATAGCCGATATCCATCCCTTTTTTCCCATTACTGTTCCTATATTCCAAATACCCAAGCATATCCTATTCTCTTTGACTAACTTCTTTACCTGCACTTGGCTATTAAAGTGTAGGAACTGTTGCCTACTTCTCACTGCATCTTGGCTCTAACATACTGCAACTCTAGCCCTTGCCTATTTGCCAAGAGAGAGAGAGATAGATAGATAGATAGATAGATAGAGAGAGAGAGAGAGAGGAGAGAGAGTGTGTGAAAAATGAAAGAAAAAAATAAACTTAAATACATCGATGAGCTCAAGTCAATAGCCATTAAATTCAGATTTACAGCCTTTCCTCCTCAGTGACATTCTTGATAGAAGGAACTCTTGTTCAGGCTTATGTAGTTTAAAACATGCAACCTGGTAATTCTTCAGTAGATTGTAAAGTTTACACTATGAAAGTAAACCATATTTTTTGATGCTTTTCCAGCAGAGAAAAATCAATATTATTTTGAATGACCATCTTACAAGCGCAACACATTTCTTTGCTTTACTTTTTATTTCTTTCAGGGAAAAAAACCAAACTCGTTGTTCAATAGTTTTTTCCTTGCATGCACAAATGCCACACAACTATGATCTAGTAATAAGAAATGTAAGCAATTTAAAAACGAAAAATGTTGAGATCTTTCTGTCTGTTACTAATGATCTCTTCATATGATACAATGCAATGAAGTTCTTGCATTATAAGTTCATAAGTAAATATTGACAAACTGAGCGGCTAATATTCTGACTTTACCTTATCAGCATGAGATCAATATTTGAACGATACAACAATGAGCAGGAGAATCATCAGCTTTTGAGTCCTAATTCAGAAGCCAAGGTATTCTTTCATGAGCAACTCACCTATTACGCTGCAAGCTTTCCTGCATTAGTACAGGATATTCAATTAGGTTTTGTTTTTGAATATATTGATTTAAAAGCTAAAATTTTTTGACAGACAGTTCTAATTTTATAGAACCCTTACCATCGAATGGATAGTCACACTTAACAGAAAATGAAACTCATACTAGAATCACTTAAAACTATAAAATACATCAAATTGATACATGTTTTCCTCTTTTTCTATTTTGACAGGAGAAAGTGTTAGGGAATCCATAACATCTAACCAAGATGGGTGAAGTGAAAACACATAAATGAACAAACGCACAAGAAAGATACATCACATGCACACACGAAGAACACAAGATTTACACAGTTCACCCCAATCTAGGGCTACCTTCACGGCTATTACAATTTTCACTATGATCAGAAAGGTTACAAGAGATTACAAAAAATAGTTGTCTTCCCTCAACTACAAAAACATAGAAAATTAGGAACAGGTCACAAGTGTGGAAAGGCATGAGTGGTTAGTGTTCAGTACTTATCAACTAAGAAGCACAGAACACTACTAATAAAGTCACGGACACCAACACTCCTCAAACACATGTCCGATACTCTTTTTCAATGTCCATAAATTTAAAAAAAAAAAAAAAAAATCTTAATTTCAGACACGTATCCAACATTCATTTTATTTTCCATTACTTCTTAGCCATGTCTATCACTAAAAAATAAATATGAGACCAACATTTCTCGGGAATTTTCTAATACATGATTTTCAAAATTTGAGAATTTGACATAAATATTTTATACCCTTAAAAAAATGTATACCTATTAAGAATAATCCTATAGAAGTTTCACATAAAATCAAATGAAAAATCAAAAAGATACGTACATGTATTAGCAGATCACTTAGGAGGATATGGGAAATGTTGCAATTATATATGTTTGTTGTAGTTTGTTTGATTTTTGACTATCATGATCCAGTAATCTAAAAATTCATGTAAGACAATTAGATACAAGATTTACTTAGTATCTATTATTAAGTGAAGGCCTCATTTGGTACAGTGAAGCCTTTGCTCTCCTCATGTCACGTGTCAATATTTTTTATTTTTAAAAAAAAAAATACATAAAGAGGTGGGCGAGGCTTGAACCCATGACCATGGGATTAAGGTAAGAACTCATACCACTTAAGCTAGGTACACATTATAATATTAATTTCATTATTATTTTCTTTTATTCTTACTTATTTGAATTGCGCATGCCACCCGCTGGTAAAGTAATTATTTAATTTTGTATATAATATGAACATATATAAACTATACAATATAATATGTTCCTAGATAATATAATATCAAGATATAATTATTTGTGGCTTATCTGAACTATGTCCATGTCCTACTTTTTTGGAATTTGTCGTTAACGTATCCGTGTCATGTCGTGTCGTATTTGTGTCCCATGTCCATGTCTATGCTTCATAGCTTACCAAGATCCACACTACCCCAATAGAAAGGCAGGAGTAAGGTGTTCAAACCCTTCAAAAGTCTAAGAATGCCTACAAAAAAAAAAGAAAAAAAGAACATCAATAAAATAAAACAAATGTAATTTTTTTGACAGATTACTTAAGTCAGGTCTATCACATTTGCTTTTCAATTTTTTGACATTTCTAGCTTTGGCAAAGGGAGGCAGAAAGCTTAAGGCAACAGTTGAACTACCTATAAGAAAGCCACAGGTATAATCACCTTTTTCTTTATCTTATTTTCAATAAGTATGATCACACATAAAATGTGTGATCAATGATCATATGTAAACCATAAAATTGCCAAAATTGTATTACATTGCACGTGCAAAAACAAAATATTATATGCTTATTATACATTTTAACATGTCAACATCAAACCACATTTATGCTTAGTTGCAGCATGATGTAGTACAGCTTTAGAAAACTTGGAATACTACAATCTACAATTGGAATTTATGGTGGGTTTAGGACAAGGAAGGCTTCTACGTATAGGGTCTATAAGGGTAGAAGAAAGTTGTATGCTATGGGATTGAAAGGGACGGAGGTTAGGTTGCTTTCAACACTAACAGCCTAAGAAATACAGACGCTTCTATGGAGGAAGCTGTCATGCGGACATGACACTATGAAGACACTCCTAAAAGAGTGCATATCCAACACTTCTTTAACGTGTCATAATTAAAAATTTTAAATTCATAATATCGGACACTTCTCAGACTCTTCGGCAACACTTCTTGAACCCTCTGAATACGACCTACATGATGAATCTCTCCATGGTAATAATGTCCATGTTGTGCCTTGTCGGTGTCACATGTCAATGTCTATGCTACTTAGATAATAGCTCGCAAAAGTTTCATAAAAGGTGTTCTAGAATCTTTGGAAAATATTTGCAAGTTTTGATGTTAAATTAAAGGCTATTGGCTAAGGGAAAGGGTTAAAGCGCATAGTTGATTGGAAACACTACTAGTACTACCCTAGTATTCTACCTTTCGGAACAAATGTTTCAGAAATGGTACATTTCCATTCCAAAACACAAGACAAGACACAAAATTTAGTGATTTGATAATTTTTTTCCCATTTAGGCCTCGTTTAGGAACAAGTTATTTTAGTAACTTTTTGGCTTTTTACGAAAAGAAATGCAGAAAAGTAAAGAGAGTGATGTGACAATTTATAGTGACTTTTTGACTTTTTAGCTAAAATGTTTACTCCCCAAAGGCCTTAGTATTTTCTTATGAGAAAAACACGAGTTATAATGAATTAATATGTTGCAAGAGTGAAGTTTTGCCAAGCAAAATATCTAAAGAAAAGGATCCATATCGCACCAATAGGCTCAACCTCTGTTATCAGAATCTTACGATTCGCAATTCGATTCGCAATTTTTGCAAAATCGATACAAATCTATTAGTGAATCACACGATTCACAATCGATTCACGATTCAATTCATTTTTTACGATTCATGCAATTCTTGAAACTATCAAGTATGATATATTTTTTACTTTTTATTTCTCTATCTTTTTATTGAAAATGACATAACAACTTTTAATAGCATTAACCAATATATGTACCTGATTTGTTGTTATTTTAGTGATCATGGGGTTTTTAATGGGATCCAATCAAATTCTGTCAAACCCAACATAACCTTTATTCTTATTTTTTTCTTTAAATAATCATAATATATCTTCTAAAGATGTTTAAGATTAAAATAACTTACACTGAATTATCTATTGCTATTTTATTAAATTAAATATAGTTGCATATTACATGGGCGAGGTCAATTATACATTTGCAAATATTTTAGACTTTAAAATAAAATATCCTAAATAATGCTTTCTTATTATTTGGTCATTGTTACTTGGAAAAAGTCTGTATATTTATTGTCCAAATATTAATATCATTGTCAAATTGTTGTTATTTTGAAAATTGAGAGTTTGTTTTTGTTTACTGTCTTTATTAAGAATGGTTGATAAGAAATATCTAAAAAAGAAAAAGGCAAGATGATGATCTTACATAGGAACCTTTGTTAACTTCTTACCTATTAAACTACATAATTATCATTCAAAACGACATTTTTATTGATTTAAATCTAAATACTTCATATTCATAAGATATATTTCACATCCATGTGTGTAGATATATTTTTCCAAGAAATTTAGAAAAAGTGACCGAATCTTTACGATTCACGATTCAATTCGATTCGCGATTCGGTACGAGACCATTTTGATTCACGATTCAAATCCTGATTTGACAACTATGGGCTCAACTTATATAGGAGATATAGAAATGTGCTTTTAATAATTAATTTGACCGTGAGAAAAATTCAAAGGTATGTAAACATGCATTTTACATTTGATTAAATGTACAATTGTTAGTTGATAATCAGTCTCACACTTGGAGGTGGATTAATCCATTCCACTAATGTGATCTACATAAGCATACCCTCATGTTCTATAGTATGTACCATGTTCTCACTCTTCCAAATGATTGACATTCCAAGTAACATTGATTATAATGTTTCCTCTTATTATACTGCTTAATGTGTAGATACAGTAAAAAAAAATACTACAAGCATTTAAAGAATCACCATTTATAACGCATGGACTTTAAACTAATAGCAGTTGAAAACTTTAAATTGGTTGACTTCTGGCTTTATCCTTTGTGCACAAACCAGTGAAAAGATGATGCAATAAAGTATAAAATCCTTGTGCATCACAAAATAAAATATTTTATGTATAAACCATTTGAGGACACACCTATAGAAGCACAGAACTTCACCTACACTTCCACTGTGATAATAATTTCAGAAAATTGACGGGAGAAGAACTTTCGGATTTGAGTGTGGAAGATCTGGAAAATCTGGAAGGCCAATTGGAAACGAGCTTAAAGGGTATCCGAACAAAAAAGGTACAAAAAATTTAGATGCTATGCAATTTATTATTCAGTGATATTCAAGTTACAAAATAGAAAACACTTATGTGATCCTTATTTGGTTTTTGACTTCTGCAGCACCAAATTTTAACCAATGAAATACAAGAATTAAACCACCAGGTCTTCTCAAAATTTTACCACAAGTAATACCAGTTTCTGTTTAAGGGCCGATTTTACTTCAGAGTAGCTAACTTCAACTGATTCCACTGCAGGGAGTTATTAGTCATCAAGAAAATATGAAATTGTATACGGAGGTTAAAGTCCTGCGACGAGAAAATGCAGAATTACATAAAAAGGTACCGACTGTTTGTATTGACTTTAAACGTTAACTTCAAATAAAGAACTTATATACTCGATTTTATTTACAAACTCATCCAATGTGAAAGTCGTTCTCTACAAAGCCTAAGAATTTCTGTTTCAGGTTTATGGAGCAAATGACATAAACAGAAGTTCCTTCAAACCATATGGTTGCAGCAATGGATATGACTTACATGTACCTATACAACTGCAGCTAAGCCAACCGCAACAAACACACAATGAAACACCAGAAACGCAAGGAATCTAGGGTAATCTTTCTGCTAGGTACTCTAAAGAATTAAATCAGAAACTAACAGTACCAGATCTTATTATTTTAACATTAATTCTGTCACATCTTCTTCCAAATCACTGATGATTACAACTGCCTTAACAAAGCAGACAGACAACTGTGGAGAATATAGTCAATTTTCATCAACTACTTGCCCCAGAGTGACAAAAACTATTGTTTGCAAACAAGATTGTGTGTGTAAGATAGTGGAAAAGAGAAATTCAGTATGAACATCATCAATTTCGTAATGATATAGTACTTGGATTAAACTTAAGATTGTTGTGGTATGATCAATCACCTTGTGGTATGATCAATCACCCACCAACTTATGTAACAATTAGAAATAATGAGAAGTTATTTCAATAATGAGAAGTTATTTTAGGGTCCAGATAAAATTTTAGATGTCGTCAAATTTTTATTATCAAGATTTTTAAAATAGACCAGTTTTGCATAGCTTTGCACATTTTGACCCCTACTATTTCAACAGTGAATTTTCCATACTTAATTTTCAGTTTTATCGAGCAGCCTCTAAAATGATTGGAAAGTTGGGGATGATTAGTTAGGATTCTTTAGGTTTATTTTTTATTACAATTGAAAACATTTAGTCATTACACAATAGGATTATGGCTTACGAAAATAAGGCCATTGGTTTAAGTATTAACAATAACACTTTTCACCAAAAGAATAAAACTGTTTTCTTTTTAGTCTAATCACCCTTGCCGAGTCTAAAAGCGCGATTTGACTCAACAAGAAGGTTGTGTATATATATTGCTTCGTGCAGTGGGTCGTCTTTTTTTTTCAACTCTTGAACTGAGTCAGATTCAGATCTCTTTCAGTTTTAAAATATATATATATATAATTAAAAAAATTAAAAAATAAAAAGAAAAAAAAAATCCCAATTTCATTAGAAACTAATGGGATTGTGTCACTTTTGCAAATAACACGTCCCTAAAAGAGAACCAACAAATATAAATGCACTATCAATCCCCAATGGCATATAATATTGAAAATTGTACAAAACACATGATTTACAGAGACCCAAAAACTTACAAAATTTGTCGACACCCTTACAATTTATCTAATGAAATAGTAAACTATGTATGTGATATGATTGCAAACAAACAAACAAACAAATCAAGTCAATTTAGCATAAAACCCTGAAACAATTTTATATTTAAATATAACAACAATATAATAAAAATGACAAAATAATGCATTGTCTTACCTGTTAAGCGTAGATGCTTGGGAGATCTCATAGAATAAACAAATGGGCTACAATTGACTGTCAGATCCACGAATCATCCATGTTTAGGCCTTGTGATGTGTACGGAGTTCCATGTTGAATGTGTATCGGGGTGTATGTATAGCCCATAAGGGATTCACAAAGTACAGAATGGTCTTCTTCATGCACTGTGGTGATTTTTGTAGGGCACAGTGCCCATTTGGGAATTCGAGAATTTTTTTTATTTTTTTCAGAAAATTAAATTCGCCCCTCTTATAATTTTTTTTATATTATCTTTATCAATAATTTGTTAATTATATAAATATAAAAATAATATTTTATTTATTTTTCGAATTTAAAAAAAATAAAATTATAAATTTTAAAGAGAGATTTACCAATAAATCTCAAAAGTTAATCTTATAATCCAACTGGTCCTATATGTTATTTAATGATTCATGTAGTACTGTCCATTTGGAAAATGACGCAATTACCATCAACCTTGAGTGTAATCGAAGCGGTAAAGCTGGGTGTTATGTTGAAGGTGGGTTTGGCGCGTGTGTCACGCAAGAGGTGGGTTATAGTGTGTTGCATGCCGTAGGCCACATGACACATAATGTACCACCACAAATGAAGAAAGCGCACTAAGGGGTTTTGTAATCTATGTGTATGTCCCTTGCTAGCGACGTGACACAAAACTAGTAAGCCCATACCCGTTGAATGTAACCCGGAATTGTACATTTACATCCCTACACCCGTTGTAATTGAAGATTGAGTATAGTAAGAAGCCCTAATTTTGTGTGCATATAAAATTTGAAAAAGTTGATCAACCGTGAATACCGTTCCGTGATTCAGGAGTGAAGTAGTGATCAATAGTAGAGATTGAATGGATCATCTTGGATGTTGGTGTGGGACTGTGGCCGATCGAAGTTGTGACAGGGCAATGCGTGGACGACAACAAAACCCTATTGTTCCTATTTCGTCTTCCTTGGTTGTGGGCTTGGAGCAATGGCCGAAAATGGTATGTTTTATAGATTTGGTGCTGCGTTGCGTGTGTGACAAAGTGGTTTGTGCGTATTTGACATTTATTTATGTGACCCCTGTTTCAGTCGTGTTGTTTGTAAATGTTAGAGTTGAGATGTTATGTGTTAGTGTGTTATTTTGTGTGTTTTGATGTAGTTTTTGGTTTTGAATGTGTGGGTCTTGTGGATTTTATTGGGTTGTCTGGTTGTGGATGTAGGGTATTGGGGGTGTGTATGTGAGGGTGATTGTTATTTGATTTGTTTGTGTTTATTGTGTAGGTGTTTGTGTGTGTGTGTAGCACGTATGTGGTTTTGGTGTGTGGGTTGTCACTGTGACGGTGATTATTTTAGCGGTGGGTTGTTGTGGGTCTGTTTTTTTTTTTTTTTTTGGGTGACACATAAAGTGCATGTGGGGCAGATTATATGTTGGGACCACACTAATAGAAGACTATGTTGTGTTGTGGGGTTGGGTTTGTGGGGTTTTTTTTGGGTTCTTTTTGTGTGGGTATTTGTGGTGTTTATGTGATGTGTTGTGGTTGTGTAACGCCCTCAAAATATGACATAAATCATCCATTCATTATAACTATAAACGTGACAGAAAAGTTACATTTCCATTCATCAGAGTCGATATTACAAAAGATGTTACATGCAATTCTAACTGCTAACAACAAAATAATTGCCCTACGGGCTTACAGCTTTCCAAGTAATAACTTGGTTACAACAAAAGAGAGTCAGAAGCTCTTTACAATTAAAGCCCTCGGCTTGGAAAAAAAATGCGTAAACACAAAATGTAACAACAAAATGGAGCCTTCAGCCCCTAAACCTCCCAAGCTATGTCCTTGGAGGCGGCATGTCACCTGTACCTGAAAATGGTGTCCCAAGTAGAGTGAGCTAAAGCCCAGTAGAGATATGCTAAACAACATATGAAAATTAACTAAGACATAAGCACCAGATAAATGTGAGATATTCTTAACCAATTCATGTTCTTTTCAAGTTCATTCGATATAGATAACCAAAATCTCAACTCATTTCTATTCTTCCGTTTCGGATAAAATCAACTAACCAAATTCATTATTATCAAAACAACCAACATGAGACTACAACTCAAGGGTTCACAATTCAATGCATACATCAATTCAACACTTCTATTTCTTGCCATTTTACGGAACTATGTCCAAGGGAACCGGTACCCAAATATATATAAGATTTCGGGACTTTCACCATGGACACTCCAGCCAACTTAATTTTCAATGGAATCTATCCCCTATCTCCTCCCAAACAATGGAGTACATCCCCTATCTTTTCCCAAACAAAGATACATATATAATGTATTTAAACACGTTTGTCATATACAATGACCAAATAAACGCATATTCAATGGTTTAATCCAACCATCATATTCAATGACATAATCCAATTGATTAGCTTCAATTCACCTAATCATCATGCAGTTTCTACAACAATCATGACTATCCTCCACCGATAGCCCAAAACAGATATATAAATCTATCAACAGATAATTTATCAACTTTTCCATAGGTGAGTAATTTATTAATCCAACTACACCATGTAATCACATGTTCCTTCAATTCTATAATTCCCAAGCCAATTTCGTTATTTATACAAAATAACCTAATTAATTCAAATTGGGGCAGATCTCCCCCTTTATCAAACATTTCACTTAAGACCACATTTCATCAACTCTTCTCAAGCTATAACATTTTCAAGACCTCTCATGACCATAAGGAACCAAATAGAAAACCCCTCTTTTATACATTTATAAGAACTAACCCAAAATTTACCAAAAATCTTCCCAAATCTCACCATTTATACAAGATGACAATATCTATGTTAAAACCCATATAGGAGAGTAGAATATCGCTACCTCAAATGGAGAGGCTCAAAAGAGAAGAAGAGAGAAACCCAAAGATGCTCCAAACTTGAACTTTTTCAGATCAAAACGAAGCCCACGCGATCCTCTACCTTTATAACAAAGGAAGTAGGGTAGAAAAACTCTAGAACATGGAATATTTGTAGAGAGAATGAGTATTTTAGAGAGAGGAGCTGCCGATCTAGGGTTTCTAGGGAAGAAGAGGGTAAAAAATGGTGTATTTTATCTCTACTGCGAACTGATATATAAGCGAGGCTCGCTCAAGCGAAGAAGTTGTCGCTCGAGCGACTAAACACAACAAAAGGCCTCGCTCGAGCGCACAATGCAATGCTTCAGGTCTGCTACCAACGCAGACGCACGCTCGAGCGTAAGAGTTCTTGCTTGAGCGAAAACTACGTCTAAGAAAGAAACCTGAAGACCCTTAATCCTCGCTCGAGCGAAGAAGCAAATACCCAAGGCTCACTTGAGCGCAAAAAGCCTCGCTCGAGCGAAGAAGCCAAAACTTGGGCAACAACCACTTGCACCAACTCATAACCAACCTGTTCCAAACTCACCCAACATGACGCAAAACTCAATTTCAAAGAATTAAAGGACGGAAAGAGACATAGACAACAACATACAACCACGGAACCCGAGTCCGGAACACAATAAAGGTCGGGGTAAAACCTAGATCGTTATAGGTTGGGTTGTAAGTGTGTTGAGGGTGATTATTTTTGTCTTGACCCATTGTTGTTGGGTTTGAGGCATGTGTAATGGAATTTGGTTTGGTTATTTTTATTATTATTATTTTTATTTTTTATTTTTTTTTGTGACAGTGTAATGTGATATGTAAAGTTTTATGTGGTTGTGGTGTTTATTTGTAGAATGTTGGTAGGCAGATCAAATACGGTTTTGTTATGGTACGAATTTGTTGTTATTGAAAGGTTGTAGGGGAATTGGTGCGTGAGTTAGGGAATGTAAGTTGGTTGGTGTGTTGTGAAAAGGGTGGGGCGTAAAGGGGTCGTAGGGGGTGGTTGTGTGTCTGTTGTGCTGTTTGACTGTGGGTTTTGTTGTGTATTTGTTTATTGGTTTGAATTTGTAAGAATGATGTTGGAAATGTTGGTTGTGTTGCCAAATAGGCTGCTTTTATTGGTTTTATGCATTTGGTGGTGGGTAGGTTATGTGTGGTTTGTCGACGTTTTATGCTGTTGTTATGTGCGGTAATGTTATGTGGTGTGTGTCTAGTTGTGTGTTTTTTATTTGTTGGTGTTTGTTGTTGTATTTGTAATGTGAGTTGGTGTTGCAGATTGCAAAAGGACTAATAGTCCGTGGACTCATTCATGTGAACGAAAACGAGTCAATGATACATGTGGTTCGAAGTCGGATAGTCTGGGAGTTAAAATGCGGGGGTGCATTCTATTCAAGCAGTCTAAAGTTGTGAACAATGTGGTGGGACGAAGTGTGAGTAAGGTTGTGAAAGCTCCGCAACATGCGATACATACGAGGCTGAATTATCGTTCAAATGTTGCCGGGATAGTTAAGCTTGTGAGTTCGGTAAATTTGAGGGAGGCACACATGAAACAATTGAGGAAGACGTCGTTTTGGATTATGATTGAGGCAATACACATGAATAATTTGAACCACAACGAGTTTAAAAAATGTGATGAGCTGATTTCTAAAATTATAAAGGCATATAATGAGCGGGATAATGCATTCGACATTAGAGGTGCGAGCGTGAAACTTGGAAGCGGTGACATTAGGTTAATATTCGGATTGCAATGCGGTAAGAGACATTTAGATTTGTCACCCGGTCAACGGCCAGTTTCGAACTTCATTCAACGTAGGTGTCGGGATACGTCGCAGATAACATCAAAACTAGTAAAAACATTATTCCTAGATGCTATCAATGGCCGAACCAAACAAGATGAGGAAGACGCGGCAAAGTTGTTAGCATTGTATGTGTGTGGCAAGCTTTTTTTCTCTAACTCTGGGGAGACAATAAGTTGGGCTTTTGTTGCGCTACCTAAATGACCTGAACAGCGTTAGAATATATAATTGGACTAGGGCAATACTGACAACATTAGTTGATTCAATCAAAGAGTTTCATCGAATGCCATGGAAGGTGATGGGGTGCGTGGTGGCGTTAATGGTAAGCATAATGTGACATGTGTATAGTGTTTTGATATGTTTGTTTTGATTATATTTGTTTGCTTAATTGGCTGACTGTTTGTGTGTCGTTATGTTTGGTAATGTAGTATTGGTTTTGTGAGCATTCGAACATTGTTGAGCCTCAAACAGACACCATGTTCCCTAGATTCCTCAAATGGGATATTGGGGCGTTGCTAAAAAAAGTTGAAGAGTTGAATTTGGTTGGCCCTATTGATTTTCAAGTTTTTTTAAGTTTTCTGATTGGATGTGGTGAATAATGTGTACTGTTATAACATATGTGACTAGTAACGGTGTTTATTTTTTAATGTGCACCGGTGAAAGTGAAGTTATGGGAGCAGCAGATGTGGTGGTGGAAGAAGTTGTCGCAGACGTTGTTAGCAGAAGTGTGGAATGTGTCAATGATGATGACCATTTCGTGGATGAGAGGAGGGTAGAAGTTGCAGTTACAAACGAGGTGGTGTATGGCGGCAATGTTAAATCTCAAGGTGGCAACGAATATGTGGATGAGGGTATTGTCATGGATGGTGTAAATGGTTCCATGGATGCACAGGGCCATGACAGATTGAGTAATTGTAAACTGAAAGAAGCACTAAGTGCAATCACAGATCTTCAGTTGCAGAACAAAAAAAAAAAAAAAAAAGAGGATATGGTATTGTTGCCTGAAGAAAATGTGGCTGAGTTAAATAGGAAGTTGGAGTTGCAAGCAGTGAACATAGTAGGGGGGTTTGAGTGTGTACTGAAAGTGAAGGATGATGAGTTGGGTAGGTTGAAGAAAGAGAATGAGTCATTGAGAAGTAGACTTACGTTGCTTGAGGATCAACTTGCAGACCAGGAGGTACATGTTGTGACGCAGGCATTCTGTGATGTGGTGGATGGTGGTAATAGCAGTCGCGTTGGTGTGGGAGAAGTTGGGTTTGGTGGTGTCGTGGTGTGTGATGTGTCGCCGTTGCGGGCAGTAACACGTCAGAGTGGTAGTAGTGGTGACGTTGTTGTGGACCAGATGAAGGACTGTAGGACAAGAATGGCACGTGGTGACTGCATTATCAGTATTTCGAATTCCGAAGTGCAAGCTTTACCAGATGCAGTTGAATGTGTGGCGAGTTTGGGTGAGAAAAATTCACTTGTGCGTAACATTAAGAACAAAGTGAGAAGGGAGTGAAAAATGGCAGAGTTCGATTACCCAATGTTGGCTGGGCGTACTAAGAAAACAGTAGTGAATGTTGATGGTGTGGTAAGAGAGAGCAAATGTGGAACGCATGAGAATGTTATTAATGTGGATAAAATAGTGTTACCCGGGAAAAAATGGTCCGGTTTTGAGATTAATAACCGATTTGGAGTTTGGAAAATGACGACAATGGAGGAAAAGACGAGGATCACCACAGTGTACGAGAAGCACGGAGAAGGGTACGTAAATTTCTATTCATGCTGGTCTGCATACATTATAAATTTGTAACAAAATGAGAACAACATTGTGTGTAAGGCGATGATGTGGGAGGACATTACGAACGGTATGGTGGTGTATTTTAGTGATGTGAAGAATCTGATCCGGCAAAGTTGCATGCGTGGCAATGTGAGATTTCAAAAAATAATTCATTTAATTTTTTGTTTAGTACATGTATTTTTGGTTAAGTATTTAGTATTTGGTTGCTTGATGACAAATTTTTTTTTTAATAATGTTGTGTTGAATTTGGTTATGGTTTTGGTAAGTGATCGATGCATATGCGGAGTTGTTAAAAACTGAGCAGTTGAGGATGTATGGAGATGATGATTTGGCAGAGAAGTCTTATTTTTTCAGTAGTGTGTGCCTGGCGAGTTGAGTTACGTTTTGTAAGTTAGTTGTTGTTATTGTGGGTTGGTGACACTTGGGGTGTGTGACATGCATTTGCAAGACATGGTGAAGAACAATGATGTTCGTTCGATGGAGTTGTTCGTCCGGAAGAATGTGTCTGTAGCCAGCGAGTTCCGGTACATTCATTTCCCAATGTGTCACCTTGCGCATTGGACGCTTGTGGTATATGATATTGAAGATGGGAGTTGGAAGCATTTTAACCCGATATGGCAACGTGAGGATAGGACAGACGTGCACCATACTCAAGCTCTCATGCTGGTAAGATGTGGGCAGTTCTGTTTTGTCCTGCGATTGGCTAATGGTACTGTGAATGAGGGTTGTGTTATTGTGAGTTTAAGTTTTATGGTTTTTCTTTTGCTTTTTTGGTGTTGCAGAAAGAACATGTATCGAATGTTATGAAGCAATCGTTACGTGAATTCAGCCTGGATGAGTAGAGCATTGACGAAAATTTCAAACAGCCCTAGGAATCTGTAACGAATTGTCCACAACAAAAATCGGATACGTAAGTGAAAAATATTTACTGAATGGCAGGTAAACGTGGTTGTAACATCTTATCTTCATATATGTGGCTGATTGTGTTTAAAAATTTGTTTTGTAGGCTTGATTGTGGGGTGATAGTGTTCACTGTGATGCGACAATACGTGTTTCGTACCGACGTAGGTCATTCATTACAAGGGACTAATTGCAATGTGCTGTGAGCAAATATGGTCAAGTTGTTCATCAACGATCCGGTACGGGGGTTGAAGGATTAGATGTATTTGGTTGTAACCATTGGTTGGGGAGGAACTCGTACTCAGCAGGGTTTTTTTTTGGTTGATCCATATGACGTTTAGTTTTAACTGGTAATTTTGAAGTTTGGTTTTGGTTTTGTCTGGAAATATTAATTATTTGTGTTGCGGAATTGTTGGTTTTGAAAGGAGACCGCATAATAGGAATGGAAAGAAGGTTTGTTTTTAGATATGGATGTGGTAGTGTTGAATGGTTTGTGTTGGTAGTGTTATTGGTAGTGTGTAATGGAAATTGCTGTATTGTGTGACTGCGTTTTGATCTTTTGTTTTGTATCGCAGTGTGTCACGCTGTCGCCCATGTGGAATTGAAAATTTGTGCAACGATATGTATTTTGTACTTGGAAGTTTCTGAAATTTGGTGAAGAATGGAAATGCAACACATTCGAAAATGATAAAAACGTATGCGCACGTTACGCATACGTTCGCGTGGTTTGCAGTGTTTTAATGGTTGACAGCATGTGTTGATGGTGCATTGTAGTTGTTGCATGTGTTATGTCTTAATATACAACAGTAAGGTCGTCTGCATGATGATCACATGGTATAAGTAAACATTCAAGTATACCGGAGTGGGTATAACAATATCATGATGAAAATTGAAACGTAACACATATGTTGAAGTGGTAAAATATGTTATAAGACAAACGTGGCTTGGAAGCTGAACTTATTAATGGAACATTGTTGCTAATTATGTAAATAATAAAAACGCAACAATTGCATTTAAAACTATAAAACCACGACTGTAGGTTGGAATCTAAATTGGTTCCTTGCATGTCTTCCTGTTGTGGTTACCCATTGTAGACACCCCATTTTTGACGACCCTTCAAGACTTGGATGTTCTTGCAGGTACATCCGATGACGAGTCTGATTGCTCGCTAAGCGCTTAAAGCCCTCGGCGGAATGCTACAGGTTTGAGCTTTCCAAACCCTGCATTCTTTTTGTCTCCCTTCTGGACCATGTCTTGGTCTCTCTCCCCTGCGGCCTTTGATGGCCTGCCAGCCATCTATGAGGGCTGCCGGCCAGGCTTTTGGCCTACTGGCCATCAATAATGCCTTGTGGGCCATCACTGATGGCCGGCCTGCCACCGGTGTTTACTGCAGATATTTTGTGATATTTTGTGCTAGCTACTTACACAGTTTCATGCATCTTCCTACACGTGTGTGGTTGGATGTTTATGAGGGAAATTTGTGTTTTCTATATATAGGACCCCTCTCTCTCATGTGTGGGGGTTAGAAAAATTTGAGACATAAAAAATTTTCTCTCTCTCTCTCTCTTGCAAAATTGTGTATGTTTGCCTAGTTTCTCTACACTTTTGCCTACTTCTTCTAAATCAAATCCTCTCACCTTTGAGCTGAGGTTCCTTGGGGCCTTCTTGGAGCTCTTGAAGGTGGTTTTGGCTTGAACTTATGCCTAAAGTGACTCTTTGCTTCAAGAGGTAGAATACTAGTCTTGTTATCTTGTTTTCAATACTTGTTTTTCTATCTTTTTCAATTGTTTTTGGGGGCTGGTTTTGAACTGTAAAAAGCTCTGTTTTTGTGGCTTAAAAATGGTGGTTTAAGTCCTTTTTTAGTTAGGGAGTGGTTCACCCTTCTTGCTTCTTAGTTTATAAAGCTTTTGTGCATTTATCCATCACTTTCAAATCAACTTTTTTGGGCCTTTTAACACTGAATTTTAGAGGTTTTTAAGTGGCAAAAACCTTATTTTGAAATCCAAAATTGGAGAGGTTAGCCTCCCCTCCTTGTGTTTTGTTTGCATGCCTAGTTAGCCTCATGTTTTAGCTTATTGTTTTAGCTTTTCTTAGCTCAAGTCCAGCATGTTTTAGCCTCTGAAATAACATGTTTTGCCTCTGTTTTGGGCTGGTTAGTTCATTTGAGCCTTGCTTTGCATAGTTATAGTGTTAATTCCTTTACTAGCTTACTGTTTTAAGGCTTTAATTGTCATTGATTTGAGTTGGTCGCATGTTTTAGTGCTTTTAGTACTCATTTCCAGCACTTAATCACCTCTGCAATGTCACGACCCAAACTTGCCCCTATGGGTTTAGCACCGTAACCGGCCAGTAATCCGAGATTACCGAAGGCCTGCTTAACAGTAATACAGTATAACAGAGTACAGGGGCATGGCGGAAGCCAATACAGTAAATAAACAATGTCCAATGAGCTGTGACAGTCTGTATGCCAAAAAGATTTTTTATACATTTATACAGAACAGTACGAAACAGTATGCATATATATACAACCAGTCAGTGCAGGGACTTAATCCCCGTTAAACGGTACAGAGCAAACGTTCAGTCTATACAGTAAATAAAACAGTACAGTAAGGGGGAATACTAAAACACCCCATAGCCTAAGCTTGGCAGGCTCGGAACCTCGCGGTGAGGCACATTGGTTGGCTTGACAAAACTGGGAATCTACCCCGACGCTTCTAGCTTTGATCCGGTGCCTGACCACCTACATATATATATGAGCAGTGAGCTAAAGCCCAGTGAATAACATAATGCGTAAAGAGGTTTAGAATGAATGTCTTTACAGTAAAGAAAACAGTTCAATTCAATGTGTATATCAGTCGTTCAGTACAGTAAACAGTCATATGTGGTACATCCATTAGCATAACAGTACAGTAGGTCTTAAAAGACCGAACAGTAATGATGGCCATCAATCAGTAAACAGTAGTGGTCCCAACGAGGGAACCGACAGAGATCTCTGTATCAGTAACAGTAAACAATAGGTGCTAAGGATGCCACAGTACAGTTCAGAAATAAAGGACATACATTCATTCAGTAATCAATATCAGTTCAGTAAACAGTTCAATTCAGTGTTCAGAAAATAATCATTTGAACATATCTTTACACAATTGTTACTCACAGAGTTCTGGGCTACAGTAGGCTAGAGCGTCTCCTCGAAAAGCCAACCCTATACAGTTAACAGATTGAACACACACTAAGCTATACAGTTGGGAAAGGTAATAATTTAATCCCTAAATTTGCCTCGGTGTGTTCTACATCTATATCCTCTCTAAGATGCCTTAAACTAGGCCTAGGAATGCCTAGGATGGAAAGAGGATGCAAAGATGCACTAGAAAACACTTTACAAAATTTGCTGAAAACAGGGGTCTCGCTCGAGCGAGGCTTTCTTCGCTCGAGCGGACATGCAAACAAAGGAGCTCCGCTCGAGCGTGGATTCCGTCGCTCGAGCGGACTGCGTGCTACAGTAAAAATGCTGGATGCTCAGATTTTACGCCCGATGCTCGCTCGATGCTCGCTCAAGCGTGAGACACAGCTCTTCGCTCAAGCGTAGGTCCCTTCGCTCGAGCGTACGCCTGCGCGCACCAAGATGCTGAGAGCTTGAAATTTACGCTCGAACCACCATTTCCTCGCTCGAGCGGAGCTCAGAAGAAACGATGGTCGCTCGAGCGTAGAATCCTTCGCTCGAGCGTAGAAGCCAAATTCTGGAATTTCCATATTTGCCTCCCAAGCTCAAACCAAGCATTCCTAAGCTCAAAATTCGACCTCTTGGGCCCAAATTCTGGAAAGCACATCCAAACTCAATATACAACAAGTTTCAAAGCTCAATTTGTGAATTTAAAGCCCAAGGGTGAATCAATTAAATCCATTTTCAAACCCAATTTTTCATGAACATGCTATGTCATGACATGCATGAATTTAAAACAATTCCAAGCTTCAATGTTTGCTCAAATGAGCTCAAATCTTTCAAAAACATGATGACAACATGGATTACAACAATATTATGAACATGCATGTGAGGAAAGATGAATTACAACCTCAAAACTTGACAATATGCACATGCATGCAACAATTGAGCTCTATTTCAACATTATTGAACTAATTCATGCTCCAACTCTACAATTTGACTTGAATCATGCAAGAACAATCTTAAACACACAATGAAAGGTTCAATTACCTTACCTAGGTCTTGTAATTCAAGTCTAGAGGCTCAATTGACAAATCTACACTTCAATTCTACCAAGTTCTCAAGCCAAAGCAAGATGGAGCAAGATGAATTCACTCTCTCACTTCCTCTCTCCCTATAGTCGGCTATACCAAGGAATGTGGCTGAGGAAATGTGTTGTGAGATCAAGTGTAGGCTCAAATGTGTGTGGGATAGTGGGCCACTAGTGTGGCAAATTGGTAAATAAGTCAAACTCATGTAATTTAGCTTATTTTAATCTAATTTAATCATACAAAATCACATTTCAATTAAATGCACCATAAAATCACATAAATTCTCATGATCCTAAATCATCAATCAATTTCCAGTTCGGCCGCCGATAAGGCCTTCAAATTGCAGTTTAAACATTGAAACACGAACAGATAATTAAGCAATCAACAGATAGGAATGCAATTCAAACAGATACAGTCAATCAATCAGTTTCGGATTTCGGTCAGTCAGTTCAGTATTTCAATTAATTCAATAATCAGTCATAATCAGTCTTAGTTTAGCAGAAATCGGTAATTAATCAGTGACTTATCGGTAATCAGTGTGAGGGTCATTACATGCAACCTCCCTCTTTTCTTGGTTTGATTTGGCTTTGAAAGTAGTTTAAACCACTTGCTTGTTTAAAAGTATGATTGAGGCATTTGTGCTTAATGGTTTAATCCCTTTGGAGGTTCATTACCAACAGCATGAAGTCTCTTTCATGCCTACAACAACCTTTGGTTTGAGCTTTCTTTTCATTTAGAGGACACTCACCCAATGGACTAAATGAATTAAGGAATGGTTTGGTAATTTAAAATGTGTAAGCAAAATTGACAAGTAAAAGAGACAAGATAAACATCTCTTTGTGTTGCATTGCATGTGTTCAAATTGGACGTTAGTTCGAACACAACGGAAAATGGAACATTTCATACTCAAAAGTGATGAAATGTGCCATTTTCCTAGGTCTCCATTTCCCTTGATCATGCATGATAGGGTGGTGGTCTTGTTGGTCATATTTGTGCATTTATCGAAATTATACAACTTAGATCTTTGGCCATCATGCAATGAATTTGCTTGATTGGTGGTTTTGGATCCAAATGTGTCACTCCTTTGAGATATTGAGATGATAATGAGGGATATAATACAAACAAATCCTTGGAAAAACCCTTTTTTTGCTCTGTTTGTGCTCTGTTGCAGTGTGATGACCTAGTGCATCAGTGGCCGACAGGCCACCATCCATGGCCGGCGGCACATCATTTCTGGCCAGCAAGATGCCTCCCTGCCCGGCAGATGGCTAGCAGCATCCATCCATGGCTGGCAGGCCACTGATGTAAGCCTCAGCTAAGTTTTGGTAAGGTGGAGCAGAAAGGTTCTAGAAATGCTCACCTCTGTAAACAGAGACTTTCGAGAGCAAAACGGTGGTCTTTTCGAAGCGAAAACCGAGCATGTACATCTTCCACTTCCCGAGGTAGGGCAGTGGCAACATAGTTTAATTGCTTAGTTTACCTACACTTGTGCTGTAATAATTAGTAATTAGCTTAACTAGTTATTCATTTGGTTTGTAATAATTAGTCTAATTAGCTTAATTAGATTAGCTTAGCTTAGATTAGCTTAGCTTTATTCATTCGGACCCTCCTTCGCAAGGGCGTAATGTTGTAATAAGTGTGTGTGCATGTGTGTATGTTTTCCAACCCCACGTATTTCTCCCTTTTTCTTAACCGCTTTTGATGGTTAGTTTAGGAGCATCATATTTCAATTAGCATATCGCATGCTTGCATCCATTCATTTGTATTGCATGCACCGAGGCTCGGCGCATCATTCAAACTGCATTGCCATTTCAATATCTTATTTGAATACGTGTTTAATCGCATGTGTAACATGCCCGGGGGGTACCCGCGCGCGTTAAACAGTTCGGACTCCCGAGATCTCTTTGATCTCAAGTTTCACGAGTGCAATGTGAAACGTAGATGAGAGTCCAGATTTGGCAACTTTTATTGAAAATCCATTTTATTGCAATTTTGTCAAAAATGGACTGCGTCATCAGATCTCAGAGTCGCCACCTAATATTTTGGGAAATTAAGAAACCCATGACTCGGTGCCAAAGGCCACTGTTCGTCGTAACCAAGGATGCTTGGCTCGGAACCTTAGATATGAGAGGGGAAGGTCAATAATGAGCACCCGCGCTCACCCGATCAAAAGATCGGCCTCTACTAAACCATGATATGACTTTTATTTTCTTTATATATTTATGTTCTGATTATTTTAGTAAATCCTAAAATTTACTATGTGAAGCATACAAGTATAGACTAGTTTGCTCAAATTGGAACAATTCAACTTTATGTTTGTTTTTCGAAAAGGGTTTGATTTTGCCACTTGACAAAGTGGGCTTAAAACGTACATTTATTGAATTATTCCAATTCAAACAACAAGCCTTCATCCACAGGCATTCAAACAGTTTATCACTTAGACAAATAGCCACATGGTAGGATGCTAAACATAATAAGAAAATCACACACAAATGGGATGCTAAAGCATAAAACTCACAGATTGACCGACGTCCCTCGAACAAACTACAAAACAGAAGTTAGTAAAATATGCATGATCTTCTATACAGAATCCTAATGCAATTCACTCATGAGATGCACTAAAGATTTGGCTTCTAGAATATGGCATGTGAAACATTGCAAAACATGTGATAACGCACAAAATCATGGGATAATCAATGAAAGCATAAAGATGCAAATTTAGCCAAATCTTATGCATGGATCATGGATGTAAAGCAGGGATATGCATGACATGTCAAGATATATACATACACACAGTTAGGAAAAGCGATAAAAGAATGAGATAGAAAGAAGCGGGGTGGGGGATTATTACAACACTTGAATTATTACAGATCCGAATGAGGGAGAGGGAAAATAAAATAAAATAAAACCTCACAAACACTCAAAATAAAAATAAAAGAATAATTTGGAAAAACAGACTATCCACTAGTTTATTCCACTCCTTTTTTCCAACGAAAATTGAGTCCAATCCACATGCAGACATTCAAGCCATGACAGCAGCCCACTAATTTGTAAACAAAACGCGGCCGCAACCAGCAACACCTTTCTTCTCAAACTTACCTCATGGGCCCCACATACTAGAACCCACGCCCATTTTCAAACTCACCAAATTCGGTAGCACAGAAATTTGAAGCCCTTCAGACCCAAGTTGGCCCAACATGTACCTTGTTGCTCTTGGGGACAAACCCATCCAAGCGTTGACAAATTGGAGACCTATCATAATTGCAAAGCTCAAAAGGCCCACAAACCTCATAAACATCACATGAATTCTCCGGTTCCACCCAACTCAGTGTATTATCTTCACACTTGCTCCCTATACCTGAAAAAGACATGGATCTCCTCATTTGGGCTGGTGATGATGAAACACCTTGCTCCCGTGTTCACCCGAGAGAGAGAGCTGTGGGGTGGTGCTGGGTCTCTAGAGAGAGAGAGTGAAGTTGGTGGGTGTGTTAGAGAGAGAAGAGAGAGAGAGAGCCTCATTCATGGTGCTGCTCTAACCCGTATGTAGAAAGAGAGAGATGGGTGGGTTCGAGAGAGAGAGAGAGAGAGCTGGGTTGATAGATGGTAGTGTGTGAGCCGTGTGTGGTCTCCATGCATGAGTGTGTGCTGGGTGTGTTTCATCCGTGAGAGAGAAAGAGGTGGGTGCGTGTGATCCGTGTGTGGTGTGATGAAGCATGCATGGGATGATGATCGGTGGTGGGTTGTGCTGGTGGGTCGGTGGTGGTGTGGCTGGTGGGTCGGTGGTTTAGAGAGAGGAGAGAGAGAGAGGTGCCGTGTGGTGTGTTAGGTGGTGATGGTGTGTGTTGTGTCAAGGTGGGTTGTGCATGGGAGGTTGGTGCCGATGGTGGCAATGGAGCTGTGAGGTGAGAGAGAAAAGAGAGAGAGAGGTTGGTCCTCCTCTCCTCCTCCATGTGTGTGTATCTCAAGCTGTGTCTGTGTGTCTGTGTAGGTGTGTGCGACTGTGGCAGGTGGTGTGCATCATGGCTGCTGGGTCTCCTGAGAGAAGAGAGAGAGTTCGGGGTAGAGAAGGGAGAGAGACTGCCGTGCCTCTCATGTCTGTGTCTTCCCCGTGCTTGTGTGTCATGTGTGTGTGATACATGTGTTGAGTGGGTCGGCTGTGTGCATCTGTGGATGTGAGCTAGTGTGTGTGGCCATGTGTTTCACTGTGTTCATGGCCTGGGTGTATTCATGGTGTGTGTATGGTGATGGTGTGATGGTGTGGCTGCGGTGGTGTGGTGGGTGATGGCTGCTGCCGTGTGTGGCCTCTCCCTCTCTCTCACCTTTCTCTCCCTCTACCGTCCATCTCTCCCTCATGTGTATCTCCCCTCATGTGTATCTCCCCTGTGTGTGATAAGAGAGAGACTCAGATTTTCTTTTTTCTCCCCCCTGGGTGTTGTCTTTGTGTGTATATCCCCCTCCCATGTGTATGTTCAATTTTTTAGAGAGAGAGAGGTCAGTGCCCGAGAGTTGAGAGAGTTGGGTCTCTCTTTTTTTTTTCTTATTCCTCCCACCAGCTGTCTGTGTGTCTTTTTCTTCTTTTTTTTTTGCTGTAAAGCACCCCCCTCTTCTTTTCAACACTCAAACCCGACACACCCAACTAACCCCCTCTCCCCTCTTTTAAAAATATAGCCTCATATCCCCTCGCCACCATCTTTTTTACCCACTCATCTCCCTTTTGAAACCGCCCCATTTCATTTTTTTATTTTTTATTTTTCTATTTTTTTTTGTTTTATTATTTTCTTCTTTTCTTTTTTTTTATTTTTTATTATTATTTTTTTATTATACATATATATATATATATTTTTTGTGTTTTCAATTTTCTTTTGTTTATATATTTCTTTTCTTTTGTTTTAAAAATAGTTATCAACGTATATAAAACACACTTAAAAGATATGCACACACCTAATTTAATTTGTACACACACATTATAAAACACTACAAATTAACAAAAATACGAGTGATGGCCAAAATGGGTGAGGTTTGGAATTTAACATTTCAATTTGATGTTTTTGGTGAGGGTGGTCAAAATAACATGCCCAAGTCTTAGGGCCGGTCAAAATGGGGTGTCTACAGTTGCCCCTCTTTGACAGAGCTCGAAGTCATGAAATGACGTGAGTGAATGTCAAAGCCAGAAGACGACCCTTTTGACAAGGCCGTAAGACTTGGGCAATCACACAAAATGCAATGCATGTGGTTGAACCCGAAGGTTGCCTACGTATCCCTTTGCAAGGAATCAAACCAGCGTAGTTCAGGGGCAGAATGCAAATGATATACACAAAATGCAGTTTGAAAGTTGGACTTACACGCTTCGCGAAGCCGGTTTGTTTGAAAAACTTATGATCATGCAAAAGAGGGAAGACCTCAACCAAGAGAAATCAACATCTTAACGCGTCTCACGCAAGAGGAGAATGGGTGGTGTAAACAGACAGGCGCACCTGCTGTTTTTAACCGAGTGACATCAACAACTTAACGTGTCTCACACGAGAGGAGAAAGGGTGGTATAAACAGACAGGCGCACCTGCTGTTTTTAACCGAGTGACATCAACAACTTAACGTGTCTCACACGAGAGGAGAAAGGGTGGTATAAACAGACAGGCGCACCTGCTGTTTTTAACCTAAGTGAATCAACATCCTAACGCGTCTCACGCGAGAGGAGAAGGGGTGGTATAAACAGACAGGCGCACCTGCTGTTTTTAACCGATTTTGAAGATTGGACTTATACGCTACGCAAAGCCGATTTAACGAGTGGACTTATACGCTTACGCGAAGCCGATTTAACGAGTGGACTTATACGCTTCCGCGAAGCCGATTTAACGAGTGGACTTATACGCTACGCGAAGCCGATTTAACGAGTGGACTTATACGCTACGCGAAGCCGATTTAACGAGTGGACTTATACGCTTACGCGAAGCCGATTTAACGAGTGGACTTATACGCTTCCGCGAAGCCGATTTAACTAGTGGACTTATACGCTACGCGAAGCCGATTTAACGAGTGGACTTATACGCTACGCGAAGCCGATTTAACGAGTGGACTTATACGCTTCCGCGAAGCCGATTTAACGAGTGGACTTATACGCTACGCGAAGCCGATTTAACGAGTGGACTTATACGCTTACGCGAAGCCGATTTAACGAGTGGACTTATACGCTTACGCGAAGCCAATTTAACGAGTGGACTTATACGCTTCCGCGAAGCCGATTTAACGAGTGGACTTATACGCTTACGCGAAGCCGATTTAACGAGTGGACTTATACGCTACGCGAAGCCAATTTCACGATTGGACTTATATGCTTCCGCAAAGCCGATTTCACGATTGGACTTATACGCTTCCGCAAAGCCGAGCTGGCAAGTGGACTTACACGCTACGCGAAGCCGAGTTGGCAAGTGGACTTACACGCTATGCGAAGCCGGGGTGGCAAGTGGACTTACACGCTACGCGAAGCCGGGGTGGTAATTCATGATTTGTGCAATGCAATACAATGTCATGGAATGCTGGCTATGTTTGCAACTTTTCCTATTCTCCAACAGGGTGACAGACCAGGTTGGTTCAGTCTCCAGAGTTGAGGCGCGTACAAGCTATCTCAACCTATGGGGTTGCCATACAGATTTCAAGCCAGGGATACACCCCTGGGTATTTAAACCAGACTTTAGTCTCGGAAATCCCGAACCTTTTGCGTTCTAGGCATCGCCATTCGAACTCTAGTTTCCACCGTCTCAGTTGATCTCCTAGGAACTCATTACAAACATAGTCAAGTGACTATACCAGACCAATTGAAGTCGTTCGGGCACGACAAACACCAAAGGAATTGCACCTTTAGAGGATTTAAGGTCTCCTAGACCACATAGGATTTAAGGTCTCCTAGACACCGTAGGATTTAAGGTCTCCTAGACCGATTGAGTGTACAAGATGGTGCGATGCGCAAGATAGCGCGATTGAAATTGATGCACAAAACAGTGCGGTGCCCAAAGCAGGGCGATTGAATGGCCTAACCAGCAGGCGTATCTCAACGTATTTTTATACGGAGAGAGGGAAGGTTAGGGCGATTGAAATTGATGCACAAAGCAGTGCGGTGCCCAAAGCAGGGCGATTGAATTTGATGCCCAAGGCAGGGCGGTGCCCAAAGCAGGGCGATTGAATTTGATGCCCAAAGCAGGGCGATTGAATTTGATGCCCAAAGCAGGGCGGTGCCCAAAGCAGGGCGATTGAATTTGATGCCCAAAGCAGGGCGGTGCCCAAAGCAGGGCGATTGAATTTGATGCCCAAAGCAGGGCGGTTGAATTTGATGCCCAAAGCAGGGCGATTGAATTTGATGCCCAAAGCAGGGCGGTGCCCAAAGCAGGGCGATTGAATTTGATGCCCAAAGCAGGGCGATTGAATTTGATGCCCAAAGCAGGGCGGTTGAATTTGATGCCCAAAGCAGGGCGGTGCCCAAAGCAGGGCGATTGAATTTGATGCCCAAAGCAGGGCGATTGAATTTGATGCCCAAGGCAGGGCGGTGCCAAAGCAGGGCGGTTGAATTTGATGCCCAAGGCAGGGCGGTGCCCAAAGCAGGGCGGTTGAATTTGATGCCCAAGGCAGGGCGGTGCCCAAAGCAGGGCGGTTGAATTTGATGCCCAAGGCAGGGCGGTGCCCAAAGCAGGGCGGTTGAATTTGATGCCCAAGGCAGGGCGGTGCCCAAAGCAGGGCGGTTGAATTTGATGCCCAAAGCAGGGCGGTGCCCAAAGCAGGGCGATTGAATTTGATGCCCAAAGTAGGGCGGTGCCCAAAGCAGGGCGATTGAATTTGATATGCACAAGATAATGCGATGGAATTGAAATTGAAATTTGAGTGGTAGGTGCACGAAGTGAGATTATTGTGCGATAGGTGCATAGAATGAAAGAAGGAATTGTATGTTCGAACCAAATACCATATACATATACCATGTATAGACAAAATACATACAAATACGACAATATACACAGACATGCATATACGGTATACATATGTTCATATACAGACAAAAATACACACAGATATATACAGATATAGACATAAGCGGATATATACACAAATATATACGGATATATCTTTTCTGGGCTTGTTTTTTTTTTTCTCTTTTCTTTTTTTTCTTTTTTTTTCTTTTGTTTTTGGAGTCTCTGTAATCGGGGATATCATCCCCTGACTGTAACAAAATCAGTTTTTGTTTTGCTCATCAATGGCGTGACTGGCATATCACTTTGAGTTTGAAAATAATTTTGATTGAATTTGAGAATGATTGAATTTTCGAACTCTGAATTGAACATTGATTCTATACTGACCTAAATCAAAGAATGATTTAGCGAAGCAAAACAATCCAAACACACTTATATACACTGACTAGTATAAATACACCGACTGGTATAAATATACTGACTGGTATGAAAGGAACACACTTATATACACTGATTGGTATGAATACCCTAACTGGTATAAATACACTGACTAGTATGGATACACACTCATATATACTGACGAGATGACTCGAGCGGGGGAGAAGATAGAATCACTAACTCAACCATGCCCCTAATTCATTGCCTTGATTTTTTTTTTTTTTTTCTTGATTTTTTTGTAAAAATGTTTTGATCAACATGAGAGTTAGATTAGCATACTTATTCCATTTTCTGTTTCAAATCATGTAAGCTAAACTGTGAGCACTGAAAATTTTCCCTTTTCAAATCCAAAGAATGGTCCAAGTTTTGCAAAAATGGAACAATTTTCGAGAAAAATTAGTCAGCTGCATTCAAATTAATCAAAATCTATTTTTGCAACTGGTCACTACTCAACTAATATGGAATCGATCATTGAGGTGCATAGTCCCAAACCAAATAATCAAAGGTGATATCTGAACCAAGCCAACCGAACCAAGCCAATTCGAACCAAATGAAGTCGAGCAAAACTGGACCGGACCGAACTGAACCGCCAAATCGAATCGAACCGAACTGAACCAAGTTAAATCAAACCAATTGAACTGAGCAGAACGAAGATACACCAATGAAACACGGATAGGACAACCAAGTGGACTAAAGATACACCAATCAAACATGGACAAAATGAATGAGTTGAAAATTATTGGGGCCGAACTTCAAGATGAAGCTACCTACGTATCCCAAAGATAGGAATCAGGCCATCGTAGTTCCGGCAAAGGTTCACTCGGGTATTGACACTCTCCTTTTGTGCTCTAACTTTTGCCAAAGCCACCCTTTCGGGTTTTCAACCTTGCGAGCTTTTCATTTTTTCATTTTGTTCATTTCATTTTATTTTTTTTTTGTTTCATTTTCATTTTTTCATCATTTTTTTTTTAATTTTTTTGTTTTTCTGCTCTAACTTTTGCCTGGGTCGCCCTTCCAGGTTTTCCGCCCAGCGAGCCTCTCAAGGGTTACTTTCATTTTAACTTTGTCCATGTTGATTGGGGAATCTCTAAGCCAACTATAAGAAACTGCTACACTTGACCGGTGGATATGATGATGTAGGGACTAGGCTACTTGGGTCTGATTTTGCCTCTAGTGTTGCCCCTAGTGTAGTGGATAGGAACTCGACTGTCCTTCAATAATAAAATTCATTCTCTCAAATTCTGGGCTTGGCCTTTCTTGGCGGTCTTCATTGGGAAACGATTCAGTTTTAACTCTTTGATCACATCCAACCTTTTGCCCCTAGTTCAAGGGCTGCTTCAAATCTAAATCACATCCGACCTTCTTGCCCCTAGTTCAAGGGTTGCTTTCAATCTGAATCACTGGCCCTACATAGTTTTGGCTAAGGTTCACTCGGGTATTGACACTCTCCTTTTGCGCTCTAACTTTTGCCAAAGCCGCCCTTTCGGGTTTTCAACCTTGCGAGCTTTTCATTTTTCTTTTTATTTTTCCTTTTTTGTGCTCTAACTTTTGCCTGGGTCGCCCTTCCGGGTTTTCGGCCCAGCGAGCCTCTCAAGGGTGATACTTTATTGCCCCTAGTTCAAGGGCTGCCTCCATTTCAGCTATGTAAGCCTCACACTTTTGCCCCTAGTTCAAGGGCTGTTTCAAATTGAAATCACATTCTCTGCCCTGAGTTCAAGGTCTGTTTCCCATCTGGATCACATCATTGCCCCTAGTTCAAGGGCTATTTCCAATCTAAATCATATTCGACCTTATTGCCCCTAGTTGAAGGGCTGCCTCCATTTGAATCACATCGTGGCCCCTAGTTCAAGGGCTATTTCCAATTCGACTATGCAAGCCGTACACTTTGAATGATCATTGAATACTTCGAATCAAGGTTTGAAAGCTAAGGAGCTAAGGAGGTCGGACCTCGAGTCAAGAGGGATCCTATGCTATATAATCAATTCCAGACCCGTCTTCGTAGGACCACGCAAAAACAGTGTTTTGAAATCTTTTCACAAAGTGACTAATCACTCGTACTTAAGATAGAACCAATTTGGACCAAGCCAGGATCCTTCTCAGTACCCACATTAACAAAAATGATTTTCTTCATCGAAGGCTTAGCACACCTCTCTTCCTCTCAGTTGATCAAAATTTGCAAATCCCGAGGAAATTCTTCCTCTTTGTTTTTATCAGAATTTTGGAAAACATTTTGAAAAACTTTGGTCAATGCAATGATTTAAAGGCACAGAAAAGTAGGCAGACTCTATGGCATTTTTTTTTTTTTTTTTCTGTTTATTGAAAAGAGACTATGACTCAGCAATGACAACAGACTCAAAAGAAAATGACAAAGAAGACCTAGACAGGACAGAAATGTCTAGGTTGGCACTTTCAAAATCAACAGACTCTGACTCACTAGGCTGACTCAAGCCTAACCCCAACTCTACAAATTTGGTGGAGTCAAACTTAGACTCAATACTCAATTCAGAACTCAGAATAAAACCATTTTCAAATTGCCAGTCAAAGTGTGGGCCAGCCACAACACTCAAAATAAAGCTCGTGCAATCAACGGGTGGTCACTCCCCAATCACAGAGATGGTCGACTTTGTGGGATATCGACATTTTTTTTTTTTTTTTTTTATATTTTACAAATTTTTTTGTGATTTTATGTGTTTGTTATTTTTTTTTTTTTTTTTTGAAGTAATGGTGCTAAGCTGAACAACCTGAACCACTCATTCGAATTTGAGAACCCCTGTATAGATCCAATACATTGCACATAACACATAGCAGGAAAGAGAACAAACACCCCTATGGAGGGTAGGGTTATCCTGTCCTAGCTTTTGAAATGATCTAGGGTTCACTATTCAGACAAGTGGTATCACACATCCTAGAAATGGGAAAGCATCCTGTCCTAATTTGAAAGGTACTATAGCTCACTATATGTACAAGGTTAGCTCTGTTCTAAGGGTTGAAGTCAAGGTGACGTTACCAAAGAGTCCTTTGAGTCATAACCAATAAAGATCCTAGGAAATCAGAAGAGTCAAATAGCCTCTCTTCGGAGTCTGAGAACCTTAGATAGCAAAACTAGATAGCAGGGCTACATAGCAAAGCTACCCTTTTGACAAATCTCAAAAGGTTACAACACAAGGCCTCTAAAGTAACGTAGAGATAGGTGTAGTGTCACAAAAAGTGTGCCTGTGCTCCCACCAGCATCTGGGCAACACAAGGACTTTAAGTGCACCGATGCATGCAATGCAATAAACATATAATTGAAAATAAAAGTCATATCATGGAGTTCGAGTCAAGGTTTCATAAATCCCCAGTGGAGTCGCCAGAAACTGTAACATGCCCGGGGGGTACCCGCGCGCGTTAAACAGTTCGGACTCCCGAGATCTCTTTGATCTCAAGTTTCACGAGTGCAATGTGAAACGTAGATGAGAGTCCAGATTTGGCAACTTTTATTGAAAATCCATTTTATTGCAATTTTGTCAAAAATGGACTGCGTCATCAGATCTCAGAGTCGCCACCTAATATTTTGGGAAATTAGGAAACCCATGACTCGGTGCCAAAGGCCACTGTTCGTCGTAACCAAGGATGCTTGGCTCGGAACCTTAGGTATGAGAGGGGAAGGTCAATAATAAGCACCCGCGCTCACCCGATCAAAAGATCGGCCTCTACTAAACCATGATATGACTTTTATTTTCTTTATATATTTATGTTCTGATTATTTTAGTAAATCCTAAAATTTACTATGTGAAGCATACAAGTATAGACTAGTTTGCTCAAATTGGAACAATTCAACTTTATGTTTGTTTTTCGAAAAGGGTTTGATTTTGCCACTTGACAAAGTGGGCTTAAAACGTACATTTATTGAATTATTCTAATTCAAACAACAAGCCTTCATCCACAGGCATTCAAACAGTTTATCACTTAGACAAATAGCCACATGGTAGGATGCTAAACATAATAAGAAAATCACACACAAATGGGATGCTAAAGCATAAAACTCACAGATTGACCGACGTCCCTCGAACAAACTACAAAACAGAACTTAGTAAAATATGCATGATCTTCTATACAGAATCCTAATGCAATTCACTCATGAGATGCACTAAAGATTTGGCTTCTAGAATATGGCATGTGAAACAGTGCAAAACATGTGATAACGCACAAAATCATGGGATAATCAATGAAAGCATAAAGATGCAAATTTAGCCAAATCTTATGCATGGATCATGGATGTAAAGCAGGGATATGCATGACATGTCAAGATATATACATACACACAGTTAGGAAAAGCGATAAAAGAATGAGATAGAAAGAAGCGGGGTGGGGGATTATTACAACACTTGAATTATTACAGATCCGAATGAGGAGAGGGAAAATAAAATAAAATAAAACCTCACAAACACTCAAAATAAAAATAAAAGAATAATTTGGAAAAACAGACTATCCACTAGTTTATTCCACTCCTTTTTTCCAACGAAAATTGAGTCCAATCCACATGCAGACATTCAAGCCATGACAGCAGCCCACTAATTTGTAAACAAAACGCCGGCCGCAACCAGCAACACCTTTCTTCTCAAACTTACCTCATGGGCCCCACATACTAGAACCCACGCCCATTTTCAAACTCACCAAATTCGGCAGCACAGAAATTTGAAGCCCTTCAGACCCAAGTTGGCCCAACATGTACCTTGTTGCTCTTGGGGACAAACCCATCCAAGCGTTGACAAATTGGAGACCTATCATAATTGCAAAGCTCAAAAGGCCCACAAACCTCATAAACATCACATGAATTCTCCGGTTCCACCCAACTCAGTGTATTATCTTCACACTTGCTCCCTATACCTGAAAAAGACATGGATCTCCTCATTTGGGCTGGTGATGATGAAACACCTTGCTCCCGTGTTCAGCCGAGAGAGAGCCCGAGAGAGAGAGCTGTGGGTGGTGCTGGGTCTCTAGAGAGAGAGAGTGAAGTTGGTGGGTATGTTAGAGAGAGAAGAGAGAAGAGAGAGAGAGAGCCTTATTCATGGTGCTGCTCTAACCTGTATGTAGAGAGAGAGAGATGGGTGGGTTCGAGAGAGAGAGAGAGAGCTGGGTTGATAGATGGTAGTGTGTGAGCCGTGTGTGGTCTCCATGCATGAGTGTGTGCTGGGTGTGTTTCATCCGTGAGAGAGAGAGAGGTGGGTGCGTGTGATCCGTGTGTGGTGTGATGAAGCATGCATGGGATGATGATCGGTGGTGGGTTGGTGCGTGGGTCGGTGGTGGTGTGGCTGGTGGGTCGGTGGTTTAGAGAGAGGAGAGAGAGAGAGAGGTGCCGTGTGGTGTGTTAGGTGGTGATGGGTGTGTGTTGTGTCAAGGTGGGTTGTGCATGGGAGGTTGGTGCCGATGGTGGCAATGGAGCTGTGAGGTGAGAGAGAAAAGAGAGAGAGAGGTTGGTCCTCCTCTCCTCCTCCATGTGTGTGTATCTCAAGCTGTGTCTGTGTGTCTGTGTAGGTGTGTGCGACTGTGGCAGGTGGTGTGCATCATGGCTGCTGGGTCTCCTGAGAGAAGAGAGAGAGTTCGGGGTAGAGAAGGGAGAGAGACTGCCGTGCCTCTCATGTCTGTGTCTTCCCCGTGCTTGTGTGTCATGTGTGTGTGATACATGTGTTGAGTGGGTCGGCTGTGTGCATCTGTGGATGTGAGCTAGTGTGTGTGGCCATGTGTTTCACTGTGTTCATGGCCTGGGTGTATTCATGGTGTGTGTATGGTGATGGTGTGATGTTGTGGCTGCGGTGGTGTGGTGGGTGATGGCTGCTGCTGTGTGTGGCCTCTCCCTCTCTCTCACCTTCTCTCCCTCTACCGTCCATCTCTCCCTCATGTGTATCTCCCCTCATGTGTATCTCCCTGTGTGTGATAAGAGAGAGACTCAGATTTTCTTTTTTCTCCCCCCTGGGTGTTGTCTTTGTGTGTATATCCCCCTCCCATGTGTATGTTCAATTTTTTAGAGAGAGAGAGGTCAGTGCCCGAGAGTTGAGAGAGTTGGGTCTCTCTTTTTTTTTTTCTTATTCCTCCCACCAGCTGTCTGTGTGTCTTTTTCTTCTTTTTTTTTTTGACTGTAAAGCACCCCCCTCTTCTTTTCAACACTCAAACCCGACACACCCAACTAACCCCCTCTCCCCTCTTTTAAAAATATAGCCTCATATCCCCTCTCCACCATCTTTTTCACCCACTCATCTCCCTTTTGAAACCGCCCCATTTCATTTTTTTATTTTTTATTTTTCTTTTTTTTTTTGTTTTATTATTTTCTTCTTTTTTTTTTTATTTTTTATTATTATTTTTTTTATTATACATATATATATATATTTTTTTTTTGTGTTTTCAATTTTCTTTTGTTTATATATTTCTTTTCTTTTGTTTTAAAAATAGTTATCAACGTATATAAAACACACTTAAAAGATATGCACACACCTAATTTAATTTGTACACACACATTATAAAACACTACAAATTAACAAAAATACGAGTGATGGCCAAAATGGGTGAGGTTTGGAATTTAACATTTCAATTTGATGTTTTTGGTGAGGGTGGTCAAAATAACATGCCCAAGTCTTAGGGCCGGTCAAAATGGGGTGTCTACAGCATGTTGTTCAAATCGATCCATATGCCATATTAGTAGCCGAGCCTATTAATTGCATATTGCATGTGTTGCATTAGGCATTTTGTATAGTTAGGAATCATGCATATTTTTCTAACTCGTGTTTTCCTAGCTTGGAGTACTAGGTGAGTTTTTACGCTCTAGCATATTTGCATGAGTGTGAATGTTGCCATGATTAGCATGCTTGCCATGAGGCTATGTGCTTAAATGCTAAACTGCATGAATGCCTGTGGATGAAGGCCTGTTGTTTGAATTGAAACAATTCAATAAATGCGCATTTTAAGCCCACTTTGTTGAGTGGCAAATCAGTTTTAAGCCCACTATGTTTGGTGGCAAATCCACAAACTTTAAGCCCATTTGAGGTGGCAAATTCAAACCCTTTTTATCAAACAAACATGAGTTGAATTGTTCCAACTTGAGCAAACTAGTCTATACTTGTTTGTGCGCATCACATAGTAAAGCTAGCCTAATAATCAATAAGAACACATAATGTTTATAAAATATCATATCATGATTAATAGAGGCCGATCTTTGGACTCTTTGGTGTTTATTAGTTTCATATTACACTTGTGAGACTAGATTCAAAACCGCAAGAGTCCGAACTGTGAGGCCCTTTCATTTCAAACCTTTTCCGAAAAGGGGGGCGCGAAAAAAGACGAGCCACACCCATGCGTTGACAATGACTGCAATGAATTTGTTGTACTTGTTCCCCTTTAAAAAGCATCTGTTTCTTCTTGGGCCTTCCCGGTGGACGTTTGACACCCGATGGTTGAATGACAAAATCTACAGCGATAAATGTTGGTTTAGCGACAGTTAGAATGCGGGTTATGTTGTGTGCGCATGAATTCCGATACTCAGCCACATGGTAGTACGGAGCAACTAAGTCGTACAGGTCTAAGCCACTGTTTCGTATTGCGACAACTGCGTGAGCGCATGGGAGTCCATTGATTTGCCACTTGAAACAAGAACATGTACGCCTGCCTATGTCGACCATAACGGATGGGAATGAGTGAACCTCGTATACCTCATCGTTGGATTGGCTTACAAACCACGATCTACCTTTGTTGTACGTTTTGACCAACTGAGCTTCCATCTTAAGACAAATAGCACCAGCACATGATTGTGCTTTACATCGACGTTTGGACATCTAGCACATAATCTTTGCCCGAATACTGTTAATCATTTGAGTTATTGGTGGGTGGCATGCTTCTCGTATCCACGAGTTGAACGATTCAAAGGTATTCGAACTCATCTCACCATATCGTGAACCACTGATGTGAAGTAAGTATGAAATACGTTAGAATACAAACACGGAATGTAAGACAGAACAGAAAGACAATGGGTATGGAAAACAAAATGTGAAAATATATGTACGAAAAATAAGCATTCACCCAGTATTGAGGGGGTAAATCTTTCAAGAAAACGGGGACAACCTTACGTCCACATCTTGTGAAGTCTTCTAGACTTTGGTTGAATGTAGCCACAGTCGGTGCATAAGCAAAAGCACGAAATTTAGTCAACATCCCACCTCGATATGAACTATTAACGTAGCGCAACTTATCTTGCAAGTTGCGTTGCAAATGTTGTAAGCAGAATGCATGATGGGCTATGGAAAATATGATGGGTATCGATTCAAGTAAGCTTGCATGTCGGTCTGAGACAAACGTAAGTGTCCTCTATCCGTTTACCACATTTGCGAGACGTCCCAAAAACCAAGCCCAGTTTGTAGTGTTTTCTGAATCAACAATTGCAATGACTAAAGGAAATAAACCTATAATTTGTTGTTGTTAATCAAGTGAACAATAGTTGTGTTTGAAAAATATTTATGAAAAAATGGTATGATGATGAAGCCAATGTCAGTACAGACGTGTCATTACTTGCAACAATATAATTTTTGTTTCATTACATAAATGTTATGTGTGAAGCACAAAGAATAATAATACCTTGGTTGCCGTCCTTTGCCGTAGCAACGAGCAAGTTCCCCTTGAATTTCTTTTTAAGGAAAGTCCCGTCCAAAAAAAGCAATGGGTGGCAATGGTTGAACCCGCCAATACATGCTTTGAATGAAATGAAATAACGAATGAAATGGTTGTTTTGTTCATCATATTCAATGTTGAGATAACTCCCTGGGTTGTTTTCCATGACTATAGTACTGTACCACCGCAGTTGGTTGAATGAAATGGAAACATCTCCCCCCAAGCTTTTTCAACCCCTAACTAACCTCCAATCCGTAATCTTTTTTCAAGTCATACATAACATCTGTAGGTCGTGTGAGAGGTTTTTCATGTACTCGTTCAGAAATTACATCAGAAACTAGGTCCGAACTAGCCCTTGGGTTTTTGGGAGTCCGCACAGCAACACCACAAATGTGCTCACTATTCCACTTCTGAAGGTAAAAAAAACCATTGGCATTCAAGATACGTGCATATGTATTGACCACATGCATCGTTTCGATTCTCTCATCATGCATACAACTGTGATTCGAATAGAATCGTTCTTTACATATTTGAAGCGAAAGCCATACTCAACTGCATACTTGTGAAGAACATTACGAAATTCAGATGCTCCACCCTCAAAACTTTGACCAATATGTTAAATACCGTTGGCCCATGAAGCGGACAAGAACACTTTTTCAACATGGGGACAGTATTTTGCCAATAAATCATGTTCGTCATCCGTTGCCGATTCGCCAGACAATTGTGCCATGTGACAGGGCATGGTTTGTGCACTGTGAAATGGGCTGTCAAGATTATCATCATCAGGTGAGTCGTGTAACTGAATGATGACATCGACACATTGCAAACGGAAAAACCGTGCAAGAGATACCATATTTTCCACATCGATATCGTTCTACAAAGTAAAATTATTGTAACCTGGCATCTTGAAGAACAAACACACATCGGAAGGTGTTAACCCAGCAAACTTCCCACACGCACGATTGACGATATCATGAAAGCGAAACAGAACTTCGAAATTAATTGCGGCATTCATATTTTTGTAACAACAAATTAACATAAGTTGCGTGTCCATCACCCTGTCAAGATCAAGGTGTGTTTCATTAGGACCACAAAAATCGCAAACAATAAAATGACATACACCACACACAACAATGCTGTTGAAGCCCAAAACATGAAACATACCCCCCTCTGTCATTGGCATATCCCGTTGGCCCCCCTTACAACCCACGCCACCTTGAAAACTAACCACACCCCTCATGGAGATCACATCACCCACAATAGCACACAAAACAACCCCACCAATGTAGCACATAATAACCCCTTTTGTGACATTGTTCAGACCCACCCCACACTACAATGTCACGAAACCCATTTTGTGACATTGTTCATATCCCTACACAAATACATACAAAACCCCCAACAATGCAAAACAATAAGATTAACGAAGTGCAATGTGACATAAATATGTAACTGAACAATATCTAGACACATAATATAATGTACCTTTGTAACAACGACGCCCCGCCAACAGAAAATGATATCTCTATCAATCTACCACACAATCGTCACAGACACCCCAACTCAAACGACACAAAACCCTACCCGTGATGGCTGACACATATGTGAACATTCCATTCAAACTATCAAATGTGAGGCAAACACGTTTCCAATCAAAAAAAGGGTACAATTGTCCACTCAGTAAAGCAAAAAATGGAAAAAAAGGATCAGAAGGAAACAAATCTCCCCACCAGTAGGACTTACCGGAACAAAAGTATAAAGTTGGGACTATTGGTATAATAGTTTGTGAGATAGGATTTATTGGTAAATATTCCATTTTTAAAATATATACGTGGATTCAAATTTTAAAATAATTAATGAAAATAATAAAAAAATCAAATATCAACTATCAAAATTTTGAATTTCTAAGGCAAAAAAGGGCAATTTAATTTTGATTCTTATTGTTTTTTTTTTCTTTTCTTTTTAAGCATCTCAACATGAGTAGGGGTACAACTTGAACAAGTTTAGTCGGATTAAAAGATTGTCAAAGACCAGTTTGAGTTGTGTTGAGAATTTTCCATTACTACTCAAACCCAAATTATAACCAAATATTGTTTGTCCAAATCAGACTTGAGTTAGACAATAATTGCCCGAGTTGCCCAATTATTTGAATTGCACAAAAAAATACGGCTGTGTTTGGTTACATTTTCAAACTATATTTCCACCCATACATTTACACTTCACGTTTGGATACAACTTTCAAATTGTAATTCCACCATACAATTCAAAATACATCTCCACTTCCGGTTTGGCAATGTGATCTCCCTTCGTTTCTCCACTGTAAAATAATGGTACATCTTTGTATCTTTTATATTCTCTATTTCTGAAAAGCTTTAAAGCTTCACCTCAAAGAAATTTAAAGCTGAACTTCACGAGTGGTGAACTTCACGAGTCCTCTTTCTCTCTTTCAACCATCACAGATAAAGATTCTTCATGGGTCATGTTGCTCTGTGAACTGAGACCTTCGAATACAAAGTATGTCTATGAACCCCCTCTCCACCCATAAAATCGCATTTAATAGCTCCACAAATCAAGTAAGTTACAGTTTGTGCATTGTGGAAGATTCACTTTCCGAGCAACGAAATAACGACAAGACTGAGGTTAACTACATCACAAATTTCTTTCAAATTTTAAATTACAACTCATTGATTTCCTTAAAATTCCCCAAATTCATTCCTAATTTATGTGTGTTAGGCCAAATTTGTCAAACGTATTCTCCAATCAGACGTATACCGAAGAATCGCACATCCACCCACTGTACCCACTCAGTCATCAGTGACAACTATTCCACTCCTACTTCTCTAGTACATATATCCTTGAATAGATCTGCTAGTCGTATATCGTTCAATCCTTCATATATCCTTCAATGGATCTGCTAGCCGTTCAATCCTTTACTTGATCTGGTATGTAACAGCTGAGAGGAGAAATGTTCTCTCAAACCGGTCAACCGCCAGGACAACTGGCCAGTCGTCCCACCGGACTTTCGTCCGGTCGACTGCCGACCGACCCCCCTCTTCTCTTGGATGACTGACATTACCCTTTTGATGCTTCTCTTCTTCTTCTGGTCTCCTTCTGGTTATTTCTACTTGTTCTCTACTGTATACACTTCTCTCATAAACTTTTTGCATATAATATTATGTTTGTTCCTGTTATATAACTACTAATATTCTGCTTTTTCCTCTTGTATCTATTTTTCCCAACACTGTTAACAACTTCAACTGATGCACTTTCTTTCCTACGAAAACATAATTGGAAATGATTCTTGCATTTATTTTTTAATATCTAATTCAGATTAGTTTAGATATAAATTGTGTATTGTTAGATGGATGGCAACAATTCTGATGACAATCAGGACACACGAATGTAGAGTTCCAGAATAGAAATGAAGCTAATCAACATGTTGAAAGATGAGGTACAAAAAAAATCAAACAACAGGTCGTAGTACTGTGTGGACAATTAGGCATTGGACTCATTTTGTAACTGAGTTGCAAAATTTGTATGCGTTTCGATACACACCAAAACAAGTAAGACAAAAATATCAACGACTGAAAGCTGATTACCAAACTTTCAAGCGATTTCAAGCACAGACCGGTCTGGGATGGGATCCCATTATAGGAATGGTTGTTGCACCCAATGAATTTTGGGATAAGGTATTGAATTAACCTATACCCTTTTCAATTTTTTTTGTAACATTTTATAACACGTACAAAACGCTGTAACATGCCCGGGGGGTACCCGCGCGCGTTAAACAGTTCGGATTCCCGAGATCTCTTTGATCTCAAGTTTCACGAGTGCAATGTGAAACGTAGATGAGAGTCCAGATTTGGCAACTTTTATTGAAAATCCATTTTATTGCAATTTTGTCAAAAATGGACTGCGTCATCAGATCTCAGAGTCGCCACCTAATATTTTGGGAAATTAGGAAACCCATGACTCGGTGCCAAAGGCCACTGTTCGTCGTAACCAAGGATGCTTGGCTCGGAACCTTAGGTATGAGA
>JAPPVO010002693.1:0-30308 GCA_030407325.1 Camellia japonica | reverse complement strand
CGGGAAGACGTCCGAGTACTCACAACCACTCTTGGCAACACAGGCTGGGTCTCATCACACTCACCACTCTCAAAGCTAGCAAGTAGACTACTAAGTTCACTCCGCCCTCGCGAACCATACCTGGTGGCAAAACACTACCAACCCGGTCCCCCAGAAAGAAAACACTCTCCGCCCACGACAAGTGACCCTCTGGCGATAGCAATCAATAACTGCCCGGTATGACGATAACCAGTCCATACCAAAATAACATCGAAGCCCTTCATGGGCATAACTACAAAAGGAAACGGAAGTCTATGATAGTCGACCTCTATATCACAACCCCTAACACCTTGTTTCAAGATCAACTCGCCCCAAGGGTGACACTACACAAATAGGAGATGCTAACTGTGCTAATTCCAACTCCAAAACAGATGCAAATGCAGCAGACACAAAGGAATGAGATGCACCCGTATCAATTAAAACATTAGCAACCGAGTTGCAAAACAAGAAGGTACCTCTCACAACAGATGGAGCCGGTACAAGGTCCTGCGCGGTAACAGCATACAAGCGCTCAGATGGTCTCTGATCAACCTGCTCACCCGTAGGAGCATAAGACTGCTGCACAGACTGGGACGATGAAGCCCCCTGATTGGCCCTCGAGGCCTAACCCGACTGTGCTGGCTGCTGACCCTGAGTCTGCCTCAAACTAGATGCACCAGGTGCCCCCCAACTGCGGGCAATACCTCTTCATGTGCCCTGCCTGACCGCACTGAAAACAAGTGAGCGGCTGGCCTCTACCCTGACCTGGCTCTGAGATCGAGCCGAAGAAGATGCTGCTCTCTGTACTCCTCCCCTCTGAGGACAAACTGGAGACTTGTGGCCCAGCTGACCACACTTGAAACAGGTGATGTCTCCCTGACTGCCTTTCCCTGAACTAGCACTCGGCACAGGAAAAGTCGATCTAGAGAAGCTACCTGAGACTGCTGAGGGTTAAAACCCTTCTGTCTCCTACCATCACTCTGACCATTCTGACTCCTCTTGGAGCCCTTCTGACCTTCCTCCTCCTCCTGCATCATGATTTCCATATGGGCTGCAGCATCAACCATACGCCCATAATCCCGAATCATAGTTCCCCCAACTCTCAGCTTGAGGCCACGCCTCAACTTCTTCTCAAACTCAATGCAACGGCGTTCCTCAGACGCCACCAACTCAGGTGCAAACCTAGACAAACTAGTGAATGCAGCCTCAAACTCGGCCACTGAAGAACTCAACTACTTAAGCTGACAGAACTGGTCTCTCAGCTTCTCCCTGACTGCCGCAGATAAGAACCGCTCCTGGAAAGCATTCACAAAAGCCTCCCAAGTACCTCCTATGCGACCCTTAGTGAACTTCCACCACTGACCCGCATCCCCCTTCAGCTGGAAAGATGCCAAGGTCACCTTCAACCCTTCGTCTTCGATGCCAAGCATCTCAAACGTTTTCGTTGTCTGCTCGAGCCATTCATCCGCCTTAAGTGGCTCTTTAGGATCACCCACAAATTCGTCCGGATTGGACCGGAAGAACTCCCTCTTCAGAAAAGAAGGTCCTGCATCTGCAACAACAAGCTGGGCTGGATTCGCAGCCCTAAGAATGCCAACTAACTCCCTGAATGCCCCTGCTATCTCTCAGGCTAAAGCACCCATAGCCTGCTGGCCTACTGGCTCGGCCACATTGGCCTGACCAACTCCCTCCTGCACTGCTGGAATCTCCTGTACTACCGGAATCTCCTCCGGCACAGGCACCTCCTGCCTACCCGGCCTACCACGCCTACCGCGTCCTCGTCCTCGTCCTCGTCCTGACATCCTAAGAAAGGAAACAAAGACGTTAGCACATTAATAGATGCGCCGAAACTAAACACTCGCGTCCTAATGCATTGGACAACAGTAATTCATTCCACGTAAGCACATAATCACATAAGCACCTACGAATTTCATTCCTGGATGATAATAGTCCCGAAGTGTTACTATAGTTCGGTTGGAAACAACATTGATCAAGTGCCTTTCCAACAAGACTACTAGCAACTCAAGGGCCCAATTAACATTCTAGAAATTACGTTCCATACCCACATAATCACATAAACATGTTATCATATAAGCATACAACAGTACAGCTAAGTCTCTATCAAACGAGACGAACCCATTGTGATACTAATCACTTCCCACGTACCCAAAGTATTCAAACCCGGTACGCTCTGATACCAAGTTGTAACGCCCTCAAAATAATCCCATTATATATATATCATTGACATGCAATATTTAAAGAAAACAATTCATTAATTCATTCATCAGAGTATTACTAAAGAAAAGCATTACATGTAACATCAAATTAAATGCCCTACGGGCTTACATCTCTCCAAGCCAACACTTGGACACAAAGGAATGAGTTCTAACTCAAATACAAGTAAAGCCCTAGGCTTGAATGTTTACATGTACTAACAAATAAAAACAACTAACTAAAGATAGCCTTCAAAATCCAAAAGCCAAATCCTCCCAAGCTAAGTCCTTGGAGGTAGCTTATCACCTGAACCTGAAAATGATGTTCCCATATAGGGTGAGCCACAGCCCAGCAGAAATATACTAAACCATATATAAGTATTGAATAAAGCATTAGCATTCAATAGATGGATAACACAAATTATCAGTTCCACTTTCCATTAATTATTCAACATGGCTCAGAACCTGGCCAAACTTACAACAGTGAACTATATAACATATTCACAATAATTCCAATAACGACAACACAAATGAGACTCAGGCTCATAACAAAAACACTTCATACTTCCAGATTGATACACATTTTAGTGCTGTATCAATAACATGTAAAAACACTTCAATATCAATAAGCACACATAAGTGATGCTAATGGAGTCCATCCCCTATCTCCTCCCAAACAAAATCCGGTTTAGAGGTCCATCCCCTATCTTCCCCTAAACCGTGGAGTACATCCCCTATCTCCTCCCACACAATATGCAAATGCATGCTCAATCAATACATGTATTTTCTTCAATAGTCAAAACAATGACTTAACCAATATGATTAGTTTCAGTTATCCCTAATCCACATGCAATGTCTACAACAATCACGACTATCCTCCACCGATAGCCCAAAACAGTTATTTCTATACTGGAAATAAATAAATCAACAATTCAATAGGCGAGTGATTTAAATTAACCAACTACCCCATTTAATCAATAAATTCCTCAATTTCATGAATGTAACTAATTTCCCCAATTCTCCTTAAATTAATTATACCAATCAATTTATTAAGACAACTAGGGTTTTTTCCCAAAATTACTAAAGTACCCCCAACATACCAAAATACCAAAACTTAGAACAAAACTTATACATTGGAGTAGGAAATCCCTACCTCGAAGAAATTAACCCAAATGGAGAAGACGGAGATGAAGACCCAAAATCCAAAGTGCTCCAAATTCATAAACTCTCAGATTAAAACGGAGCCCTCGACTCACACTATCTTTTTAATAAAGCAACTAGGGTAGAAACACACCCTAAATAGATCAAACCTAAGAGAGAATAGAGGGAGAAGTCGGACCTAGGGTTTGGAATCAAAAAGAGAATGAAAAACTGTTCAAAATCCCGCTGCTGCCTATTTAAACTGGACAGGCTCGCTCGAGCGACCAGACACAAGAAAACCTCGCTTGAGCGAAGAAAAGCTCGCTCGAGCCAAAAACTCGATGCTTCAGGTCTGCAACACAGAAGCTCGCTCGAGCTAAGTAATGCTCGCTCGAGCGAATAAACACTGCTCTCAGGTCTATACTAGACGTAATCGCTCGCTCGAGCGAAGAACTCCTGGCTCGAGCCACCAGACACAAACAACAACCCTCGCTCGAGCGACCAACCCAAAAACTGGACAGCAACATTTGGTTTCCGAACCCAACCAACCTGTAACAAAACTTGCCCAACATATCCTATAACTCAAAAATAAGGAATTAAAGGACAACAACAACAATATAATAACAACTGAATCTGCGAACATAAGTCCGAGTACAACAACCAAATGGAAAAGACCGGGGTCGCTATAACCTCCCCCCTTAAAAGAATTTCGTCCCCGAAATTAAGCATAAGTTTTTGAAAACAGGTTTTTTTTTTTTTTTTTTTTTTTTTTTTGAAGATTGAAAACCTTGAGATGTCACAAGCTACATTGGAAGAGATGGTTGGTCAAAAATATAAGAACTTAGAGATGCTAGAGCCATAATTGCCGTGTGGAACAAAGGTTCTAAGACATTAGAAGAGATCCTCGGGTCTCAACAAATGGATTGTGACAAAAGTGGTCTAGGCTATGGTGATGCGACAGTTCACAAGGGACAGGCCTCTACATCACATGACCTGAAAACTCAAACAAAGGGAAAGCTGAAGGTGCAACATGGTGATCTCTCTCTTCATCTGCCTAACGGGGGGTAAGATCAACAAAAGGGAGGTAAACCTGTTTTTGTTTGTCATCATTGTGGTAGGTATGGCCACATTCGTCCTTATTGCTTTGTGTTGTTTATCGGTAAGGTGTCTCAAAAGGGTAGAAATTCTAATACTTTTGGGTTAGGAAACAACTTTACATGTCTAGGGGAACCCCAAGATTCATGAGAGTGTTCACAACGCTAAGACATTTACCAAGATCGCTAGTCCTGTTTGCTAAGACCAAAAAGATATGGGTGAGAAAGGGTGACTTGATTTGTTTTGTTGTTCACACTGCTCTAAATGCACATGTCTCACACATGTGGTACCTTGATAGTGGGTGCTCTCGTCACATGTCAGGTGACAAATCCTACTTCACCTCCCTTGAAAAATATGAAGGAGGAATTGTTACCTTTGGTGATGGTGGCACTTCTAGAGTCATTGGTAAGGGCTCTATAAGTGTGGTTGATCTTCCCAAGCTCGAAAATGCATTACTTGTTGATAGCCTTAAAGCAAATCTTTTGAGCATCAGTCAAATGTGTGATTCCCACCATGAAGTACTATTTTCAAAAAAATAAATGTGAAATTTTAAATGAGAAGGGAAATACTATCATGCATGGGGTTCGCACATCTGATAACTGCTATGGGATTGTTACCACTAATGATCTCACTTGCCACTCAGCCATCATAAGTAATATTGATTTGTGGCATCAAAGATTAGGTCACATAAATTTCAAAGACCTAACTAAGATAGCCAACAAAGAGCTTGTGAGAGGAGCACCTAAACTGGGTAAGAATATAAACCATGTGTATGGACCATGTCAACTTAGAAAGCAAACTCGTGCCCCTCATAAAAAGGTGAACAGCTTTATAACTAAACATCCTCTGAATTGGTTCATATAGATCTTATGGGACCCACTCGCACTGAAAGCATTAGAGGTAAAAGATACATTTTTTTAACCGTTGATGATTTTACTCGTTTTTCATGGGTAAATTTGTTAAGAGAAAAATATGATACGTTTAATGATTTCCAGGCCTTAGTCCTTAAAATCCAAAATGAACATGGTGTTTCTATTGGGCGTATCATAAGAATCCGAACTGATCATGGTCGTGAGTTTGAAAAATAGTTCGTTTCAAATTTTTGTGATATGCATGGAATTAAGCATGAATTTTCTGCACCGATTACTCCACAACAAAATGGAGTTGTTGAGAGGAAGAACAGAGTTGTTCAAGAGATGGCTAGAGTCATGCTCTTTAGTAAGAAAGTTCCTCCAAAGTTTTGGCTGCTGAAGCCTTGAATACTGTTGTTTATGTCATAAATCGTACGTATTTAAGGCCCAACTCTTTACAAACTCCATATGAATTGTGTAAGGGATTGAAACCTAATGTAAAATGCTTCAAAACTTTTGGAAGTAAATGTTACATTTTCAAAGATAGAGAGCCTTTAGGCAAATTTGACTCCTCTAAAGTGATAAAGGTATTTTTCTAGGGTATTCAATCACTAGTAGAGCTTTTTGTGTCCATAACCTGCGAACTTCATCTGTAATGGAATCGATCAATGTGGTTATAGATGACACAGGTTCTCCTACTTCAACAATAAATGAGGAAGAAAATGGTGAGTCTCCAATTCTGGATACTGAACCACAAAGTCAAAGAGAAGCTGAGATCCAAACACAAGAGATGAGACATCACTAACTTCTCAAGTAAGTCAGAGTCCAAAGAGTGCACAAAGAGACACCACTCCTAATGCCTCTATCACCACAAGTCTAGAGTTCAAACCATCAGCAAAGGTGAAACTGAATCATCTGACTCAACAGGTGATTGGAAGTGTCTCTGATCGAATGAAAACCAGAAGACAAATTCGGGAGGAGGTATCTTATACATGTTATGTTTCATTAATTGAACCTGAGAATATAAAAGAGGCTTTGTCACGAGCCAAACCTGCCCCTATAGGTTTAGCATCGTAACCGGCCAGTAATCCTTGGATTACCAAAGGCCTCTTACATAATAACATATAATTAGGGTTGCGGAAACAAATAGCAATTATACAACATCCATTGAGTTGTGCAGACTTTTATGAGATTGAAAAATTTTAAACTTATATACACACATATACATTAGACATATATATATATATATAAATTAGACATATATAAAATTAGACATAAAGGGACTTGGCCCTGAATACAAAATAAAAAAAAATAAAAAAAACAAGAAAACAAAACTTGAACTTTATGTACATAGCTATAACCACTAGACATATCCAGAACCTCCACGAGAGGCACATTGGTTGGCTGACAAAAATAGATTCCAGGCAGACTCCTCTAAGCCTGATCACGCGCCTGATCACCTACGTACATAAATAATATAGTGAGCTGGAGCCCAGTGAATAATAACAAAGTAAAGGGTTTTAATGAATGATGTCCATTACATAGTCAGAAATTAGAGTTTATATCAAAAACAGAGTCTTATGCATATTCAGTGTCATGACCCAAACCCGCCCCTATAGGTTTAGCGTCGTAACCAGCCAGTAATCCTAGATTACCTTCGGCCTCAAAGATAAAATTTCAAAATATTTAAATTATAACGGGGCCTAAGGCGGAAACAAAACAAAAAAAGATAACAATGTCCATCGAGCTTGTTCATACATGATGACTAAAATAATTAAAACATTAAAACACAATAATAATTTATACACATATCTTATGTATCTCACACACACACACACACACACACACATATATATATATTAAGACTCAGCAAAATACAAAACTCTGGCAAAGCTAAGGGGCTGATTTTCTTGGCTCTACTCAAGCCTAACTTGCTCCATTCCAGAAGCTTTTCAAAAGGCTAACACGGGTAGACTCTGAGGCTTTCTCTATCCTTGTTACTTAGTTTGCTCACCTACACATACATATAAATAGTGAGCTAAAGCCCAGCGAGTAATAACAAAATAAAGAGGTTAAATGAATGAAGTTCAATGATAATACAAAAACCTGTTTTACAATTTTGAAACGATTCTTAAATCATTTTCGAAGGGAGGCATTTGCCATAATATATCAAATTTATAACGAAACATTTTCCATACCAAATCCCTTACCAAAACATATATTTCATTTTCTGAAACAATCTATTTCAATAGGCAAAACAATTCGATTAGCCATCACATCAATCCCTTGCAATAATAAAAACCATTATGCGAAAGCATTTTCATTAATTCATTAACTTCATCATTGAGATCTTTCAATGTCAAATTATGTGGTACATCCATGAAGTAATAACGAACCGTATGTCAATTAATCCAAAAGCCATGGTATTGTTACCCCCAAGCAGGGGCCTAGCCATGGTATTGTTACCCCCAGGCAAGGGCCTATAGCCATGGTACTATTACCCCCAGGCAAGGGCCTATAGCCGTGGTACTATTACCCCCAGGCAAGGGCCTATAGCCATGGTATTGTTACCCCCAGGCAAGGGCCTATAGCCATAGTACTATTACCCCCAGGCAAGGGTCTATATTCAATGGATGCCACAATATCGTTTCAAAACAGAACTTCATTCATTAAAGGACATAACATTTCAATAAGCCATGCTATGAATTATCAAATCATTTTAAGAATTCATTCAATCAATCACATATCCGTTTTGATAGCAATAACATTTTTGAAGGTAAAGATAATTTGAACATATATTTATAAGGTTATTACTCACAGTGGGTTAAGTCGATATAAGGCCTCGGACATCCACCTATACAAATCACACAACAAAGATACAGTAGAAGCACTATTCAATATTCATTTCATTTCATTTCAATTTAACTCTCTTGATGTGTTTCTAGTTTATTTCATGACTATGTGAGTCCAATTGGTGCCTAAGAATACTTAAAATGTCATGAGAATGCAATTATGCATTTAAAAGAGTTAGTAAAAAAATTGCTGAAAATAAGGTCCTCACTCGAGCGCCACTTTAGTCGCTCGAGCGGACTGTAAAATTTTGCAAAACTTCTAGGAGTTCGATTTTTACGCTCAAGCGAGACTTTCCTAGCTCGAGCGGACAATGTGAATTCTTGAATTTCCAGAATTGTGTTCGAAGTTCAAATTTGATATTCAAAGCCTCAAAACTTGTATTTTTGGTATAAAACATGGAGAATCATTGTATAATTTAGTAAACACTCCCAATTAGAAATCATTTATTCAAAATCATGCTCCAATTGTCCAGATTTAGATTTAACTCATTTTCTTTAACAAACACACAATTTTAAAATACGAATTAGACTTTCCAAACTCTTGAAATTTCATGATGTGTGTAAAAATAGAACCCAATTTTATTATAATAACCAAAAATCAACTTAACTATGAGTTACACAAAATCAATTTCTTAAAATTCAACTTAACTCAATTTTTAACCAAAAACTAATTATAATCATAGATGTTCTAAAAATGTGTTAAATTAAATAAAAACTTGTAAATTCAATTACATGCATGGATCAAACAAATTCATAATTTTCATAATAAAATCAAAAACTTTTTCTTACATTAGGATTAATTCCAAATTCCGTAATTTAATTTTCTAAAACTTTTCCTTTCTCTTTTCAAAAGATGAGATTGAAATTAATCCAAATTCTTCAAAATCCTGATACATGTTAATTAGGGTATTAACTTGTAAATTTATTATGGATGTAGGTAACAATGAAGCTTAATTCATGCAAAATCCAACATCAAACCCAAAAATAGTTAATTTTCATAAATTGAAACATAACTCCCATTTCTCTCCAATCTTGCAATTCCCCTTTTGCATTACATGAAATGAACTCAATTATCTCTCAATTTCAACTTTTAGGTTTAAATTTCTCTACAAATTGAACTTTAATTTCTTTACCTAAATCTTCAATTTTTGAATTTGCGTTCAAGCTTTGAGTTTCCTCCTTTGTCTTCAATTTTTGAATTCTTCAAACCCATCAGCACAAAGCTCTCTCTCTCTCTCTACCTGTAACGCCCTCAAAATTAAACCCATAATAGATAATATAAACATGCATTATTATATTAAAACAATAATATAAATCCATCCATCAGAGTATTATGAAATAAACATCAGAATAAATGCCCTACGGGCTTACATCTTGCCAAGCCAACACTTGGACACAATTCACTGAGTTCTAACTCAAAAACAGATAAAGCCCTAGGCTTGAAAGATTACATTGTTCAAATAAAACAAATAGAATAAGACAAGTCTTCAATTCAATTCCTCACAAGCTAAGTCCTTGGAGGGAGTGAACCACCTGAACCTGAAAATAAAGTTCCCATATAGGGTGAGCCACAGCCCAGTAGAGAAATACTAAACCAAGCATAAGAATTAACTAAAGCATTAGCATCTGATACATGGTTAACACACTATAATCAAGTTACAATATTCATGACACGAATGTCTACACTGCCTATGACACATTGTCTATGGCACATTTTACTTTCCACTTATGGCTCAGAACCTGGCCAAATAACTCAACAGGGTTTCATCTTTTATTACCATTACTTCCAATTCAACAGGAATAACAATTCAAGTTAGACCTAATCATAACAAATACACATGTTGGTATTATATCAATCATAATCACTTCACTTCCATACTTCCCAACTGATACACATTTTAGTGATGTATATATCAACAATAAATAGACATATATCTATTAATCAATAAGCACACATAAGAGTGATGCTACTGGAGTCCATCCCCTATCTCCTCCCAATAAATCCGGTTTAGAGGTCCATCCCCTATCTTCCCCTAAACCGTGGAGTTCATCCCCTATCTCCTCCAAAACCAATGCATATGCAATAAAACACACAATTGCCATATACAACACATAATTAATACACAAATGTTCTGTATTAACTCAACAGTCAAACAATTGACTCAATTCCAGTTATACCTAAGCCGCATGCAAGGTCTACAACAATCAATGGCTATCCTCCACCGATAGCCCAAAACAGTTATTTCTAAACAAGAAATAAATACATCAATGAATGTAAATTTAACATTCCCAATTCCATGAATTAACCAAATCCACATTATTCCTTTAAATTAATTATACAAATTAATCTAAACCAAAACCCTAAGGTTTCTCCCAAATTACCAAACTACCCCCACATACCAAAATTACCAAACTACCCCCACATACCAAAATACTAACACTTAAGATTAAAGCGTATAAATGGAGTAGGAAATCCCTACCTCGAATATATAACTCAGAAAGAAGAAGAAGAGATGATGCCCAAACTTCAAAGTGCTCCAAACCACGAATTTCTCAGATTAAATGGAAGCCCTCACTCCCCTCTATCTTATTTGAAAAGCAACTAGGGCAAAAACCCACCCTAACTAGATCAAACCTAGGAGAGAAGGTGTTTAGAGAAAGAGAGAAAACTCGGAAATTAGGGTTTTTGGATCAAAAGGGGCTGAAAAACTGTTTTAAAATACGCTGCTGCGTATTTATACCTGATAGGCTCGCTCGAGCGAAGACCTGGTCGCTCGAGCGACCAGACACAGAAAAGCTCGCTCGAGCGAAAGAACTCGCTCGAGCAAAAAAGCTCGCTCGAGCGAATAACAAACAGCTCGCTCGAGCGAAGAAAGCTCGCTCGAGCCCACAAACACTGCTTTCAGGTCTAAGTACTGGACGCGAAGCTCGCTCGAGCGAAGGACCCTGGCTCGAGCGAAGGACCAAAATCAAAGACCTCGCTCGAGCGAAGAAGAGCTCGCTCGAGCGACCAACCAAAAAACTGAACATGAACTTTTGGTTTCAAACCCAACCAACCTGTAATAACCTGCCCAAAACATCCTATAACTCAAAACTGAAGAATTAAAGGACAACAACAACAATGATACAACAATGGAATCTACGGAACATAAGTCCGGATACAATAATCAAATGGGAAAAGACCGGGGTCGCTATAACCTCCCCCCCTTAAAAGAATTTCGTCCCCGAAATTAAGCATAAGTTTGTAAAAACAAGTTTTTCTCAATTCCCAATGATATCATAAAGCAATAAACAACAACTTGACCCAAAACCGGTCACTTCATCTCTAATCAAGAGGCATCTCACAATATGTATAAATCAACATATATTTCAACTTGCATCAATATTATGCATTAATCTTTTCAATGTTAACAATTTCCATATCATATTCAATCTCATGATATAAATAACACATTCAATATATAAATGTTATACTCCACTTCCATAAAAAGGCAAGTTTCAAATGTTAACATTAAACCAAAACATTCTCAATGTTTTCCAACTTAAGACATATATATATAAAGCTCTTAAGTTCAACAATATTACATAATCTAAATACAAGATTACAAATCAGTAAACAAGTCCGGATATTTCTCACGGACTTCCAACTCACGTTCCCAAGTGGCTTCCTCCACTCCGTGATGCTTCCACAAAACCTTCACCAAAGGGATGGTTTTGCCACGCAGGACTTGATCCCGCCTATCCAAGACTCGAACCGGTCTCTCCTCATATGAGACATCCTCATCAACAACTAAATCAGTCCAATCCAGTACATGTGACGGATCTGGCTCATACTTCCGAAGCATACTCACATGAAACACGTCATGAACTCCGGACAACTGCGGAGGCAAAGCTAAACGATAAGCAGCCTCGCCAATCCTCTCAAGGATCTCAAAAGGCCCAATAAACCGAGGGGACAACTTCCCGCTCTTCCCAAACCTCATCAACCCCGTTTAGGTGATATCTTCAAAAAGACATGATCACCCACCTCAAAACCAAAGGTCTCCTCCTACGGTCAGCATAAGATTTCTGACGACTCTGGGCTGTAACAAGCCTCTTACGGATAAGCTCAACTTTCTCCGTCGTTTCCCTCACCAACTCCGGACCCAACAGAGGTGCATCACCCACCTCGGCCCAACAAACTGGAGATCTACACGGTCGGCCATACAAAGCCTCAAACGGTGCCATACCAATACTAGACTGGAAACTGTTGTTGTAGGCAAACTCCACTAATGGTAAGTGCCTCTCCCACGACCCACTAAAGTCGAGAACACAACCCCGAAGCATATCCTCAAGGATCTGAATAGTACGCTCGGACTGCCCGTCAGTCTGAGGATGATAAGCCGTGCTAAGGGTCAACTTAGTGCCTAAAGCACTCTGCAAACTCTGCCACAACCTGGCAGTGAAACGAGGATCTCTATCTGAGACGATCGTCACTGGGACCCGTGCAACCTCACTATGTCCCGGATATACAAGTCGGCAAGATGATCTACCGAATCTCTAACACGCATCGGAATGAAGTGCGCTGACTTCGTCAACCGGTCTACAACCACCCAAATGGCATCACTACCCCGCTGAGTCCTCGGAAGACCCACAACGAAGTCCATAGTGACATGCTCCCACTTCCACTCGGCAATAGGCAAGGGTTGCAACAAACCCGCTGGCCTCTGATGCTCGGCCTTCACTTGCTGACAAGTAAGGCACCTAGATACGAAAGCTGCCACATCTCTCTTCATACCCCGCCACCAGAACTGGCGACCCAAATCCCGATACATCTTAGTACCTCCCGGATGCACCGCAAGGCGCGAATGATGAAACTCTCGGAGTACCTCCTCTCGGCAAGACTCCGGCACAAACAAACGGTCTCGGTATCTCACACTCAGGTCGGGATACACCGTCAAACCCTTTTCAACCTTCCCATTGGAAATCTTCTCTCGGAGAGATTCTACCTCAAGATCACCCCTCTGAGCCTCTAACACTCGAGTCACAAGTGTAGGCTGTGCAACAACAGAAAACAAGGCCGCAGCCTCTACGGATTCGCCCAGATGCAAATCAAACTCCCCAACTGCACCCAACATCTCCCACCCGGATGGCTATACTAGCTAAGTCACCAACAGATTTCCTACTAAGGGCATCGGCCACAACATTGGCCTTCCCCGGATGATAGTGCAACTCGAAGTCATAATCCTCAATGAACTCCATCCACCTCCTCTGCCTCAAATTCAAGTCTTTCTGTGTAAACAGATATTTCAGACTCTTATGATCCGAGAATACCTCGAACCTCTCACCATAAAGATAATGCCTCCAAATCTTCAAGGCAAAAATCACAGCTGCTAATTCTAAATCATGCGTAGGGTAATTCTTCTCATGAATTTTCAACTGACGTGAGCCATAGGCAACCACTTTCCCCTCTTGCATCAACACACACCCAGACCCTCTCGTGAGGCGTCACAATAGACTGCATAACCCAACCCTCTCTCCGGAATAATCAAAACCGGAGCGGTGGTCAATCTAACCTTCAACTCCTGAAACGACTTTTCACAAGTCTCACTCCATACAAATTTGACTCCCTTCCGAGTCAATCTAGTCAACGGTGAAGCTAACCTGGAGAAATCCTTCACAAACCGACGGTAATACCCAGCTAATCCCAGAAAACTGCGGATCTCAAACACACTCTTAGGCTGTGCCCAATCTTGCACTGCCTCAGTCTTGGATGTATCAACAGACACCCCTTCCCCAGAAACTACATGGCCTAAGAACTTCACCTCTTCTAGCCAAAACTCACACTTCCCGAACTTAGCATAAAGCTTATGGGCTCTAAGTAACTCTAGCACCACTCTCAAGTGTGCCTCGTGCTCCTCCTCTGAAGGTGAATAAATCAAAATGTCGTCCACGAAGACGACCACAAAACGATCCAAGAATTCCCGGAAGATCCGGTTCATCAAATCCATAAACACTGCCGGTGCATTGGTGAGCCCGAATGGCATCACCAGAAACTCATAATGGCCATACCGCGTACGGAATGCCGTCTTCGGAATATCCTCCTCCCTGACCCTCAACTGGTGGTAACCCGATCTCAAATCTATCTTAGAGAAACAACGGGAACCCTTCAACTGGTCAAACAAATCATCAATACGGGGCATAGGATACTTATTCTTAACCGTAGCCCGATTCAACTTTCTGTAATCAATACACAATCTCAAAGCACCACCTTTCTTTTTAACAAAGAGGGCCGGTGCTCCCCACGGCGAAACACTAGGACGGATATAGCCCTTATCTAGCAACTCCTGAAGCTGAATCTTCAACTCAACTAACTCGGCTGGGGCAAAACGGTAAGGTGCCATAGAAATCGGCGCCGTGCCGGGCACTAAATCAATAGAGAACTCGATCTCTCGCTGAGGTGGCAAACTAACAAGATCCTCGGGAAAAACGTCCGAATACTCACAAACCACCCTCGGCAACACAATCTGGGTCTCATCACCCTCACTAATCGAAAGACTAGCAAGTAGACCACTAAGCTCACTCCGCCCTCGCGGATCATACCCCGGTGGCAAAACACTACAACCCGGTCCCCCAGAAAACGAAAACACTCCGTTCACGTACAACAAGTGACCCTCTGACAGTGACAAATAAAACTAACACCGGTAAACATAGACAACATAGGAAAACAAAAAACACAATAAGCAAAACGAAAAGACAGTAACAACCAACCTCAAGTAAGATCAAAAAGTATAACATGGCAGACTAACAAAGCCCACATAACTAAAAAGAGAAGGGATTCTATGATCATCGACCTCTATATCACAACCCCTAACACCTTGTTTCAAAATCAACTCACCCCCAAGTGGCGACACTACACAAATAGGAGATGCTAACTGAGCTAACTCCAACTCCAAAATAGATGCAAATGCAGCAGACACAAAGGAATGAGATGCACCCGTATCAATCAGAACACTAGCAACTGAATTGCAAAACAAGAAGGTACCTCTAACCACAGATGGAGCCGGTACTAGATCCTGCGCGGTAACAGCATACACGCGCCCAGACGACCTCTGATCAACCTGCTCACCCCTCGGAGCAGTAGACTGCTGCACAGACTGGGACGAAGAAGCCCCCTGATTGGCCCTCGAGGCCTGACCCGACTGAGCTGGCTGCTGACCCTGAGTCTGCCTCAAACCAGATGCACCAGATGTGCCACCCAACTGCGGGCAAAACCTCTTCATGTGCCCCGGCTGACCACACTGAAAACAAGAGAGCGGCTGACCTCTACTCTGACTCTGGCTCTGAGATCGAGCCGAAGAAGATGCTGCTCTCTGAACTCCTCCCCTCTGAGGACAAACTGGAGACTTGTGGCCCAGCTGGCCACACTTGAAACAGGTGATGTCTCCCTGACTGCCTTTCCCAGAACTAGCACTCGGCACTGGAAAAGTGGATCTAGAAAACTACTCTGAGGCTGCTGAGGAGTGAAACCTCTCTGCCTCCTGCCATCGCCCTGACCATCCTGACTCCTCTTGGAGCCTTTCTGCCCTTCTTCCTCCTCCCGCATCGCGATCTCAGTATGGGCTGCTGCATCAACCAAACGCCCAAAATCCCTAATCATAGTCGGCACAACTCTCAATTTGAGGCCGCGCCTCAACTTCTTCTCGAACTCTATACACCGACGTTCCTCGGACGCCACTAACTCAGGTGCGAACCTGGACAAACTAGTAAATAAGGCCTCAAACTCAGCCACTGATGAACTATTCTGCTTCAGCTGGCAGAACTGATCTCTCAACGTCTCCTGAACAGCTGGAGACAGGTACTTCTCCTGAAAAGCATTCACAAACGCCTCCCATGTACCTCCAACACGAGCCTTAATGAATTTCCACCACTGACCCGCATCCCCTTTCAGCTGGAAAGATGCCAAGGTCACCTTCAAACCCTCGTCTTCGATGCCAAGCATCTCAAACGTTTTCGTTGTCTGTTCGAGCCATTCGTCTGCCTTAAGCGGCTCGCTAGGATCACCTACAAACACGTCCGGTTGAGACCGGAAAAACTCCCTCTTCAGAAAAGAAGGCCCTGCATCTGCAGCAACTACCGGGGCTGGAACTACCTGGGCTGGATTCGCAGCCCTCAGAATGTCAACTGACGCCTGAAATGCCCCTGCTATCTCTTGGGCCAAAGCGCCCAAAAACGGCTGTCCTACTGGCTCGGCCACATTGGCCTGGCCAACACCCTCCTGAACTGCCGGAATCTCCTCCGGTATAGGCACTTCCTGCCTAGCCTGTCTACCGCGCCTACCGCGACCTCGTCCTCGTCCTGACATCCTATTAAGGAAACAAAGACGTTAGCACATTAATAAATGTACCAAAGCTAAAACACTCACGTCCTAATGCATTGGACAACAATAAATCACACCACGTAAGCACATAATCACATAAGCACCTACGAATTTCATTCCTGGATAATGATAGTCCCAAAGGTTACTATAGTTCCGGTTGGAAGCAGCATTGATCAAGTGCCTTTCCAACAAGACTACTAGAAACTCAAGGATCCAATCAATATCTAGAAACTACATTCCATACCCACATAATCACATAAACATGTTATCATATAAGCATGTAATCATTACACTAAGTCTCTATCAAACGAGACGAACCCATTGTGATACTAATCACTTCCCACGTACCCAAAGTATTCAAACCCGGTACGCTCTGATACCAAGTTGTAACGCCCTCAAAATAAACCATAATAGATAATATAAACATGCATTATTATATTAAAACAATAATATAAATCCATCCATCAGAGTATTATGAAATAAACATCAGAATAAATGCCCTACGGGCTTACATCTTGCCAAGCCAACACTTGGACACAATTCACTGAGTTCTAACTCAAAACAGATAAAGCCCTAGGCTTGAAAGATTACATTGTTCAAATAAAACAAATAGAAATAAGACAAGTCTTCAAATTCAATTCCTCACAAGCTAAGTCCTTGGAGGGAGTGAACCACCTGAACCTGAAAAATAAAGTTCCCATATAGGGTGAGCCACAGCCCAGTAGAGAAATACTAAACCAAGCATAAGAATTAACTAAAGTATTAGCATCTGATACATGGTTAACACACTATAATCAAGTTACAATATTCATGACACGAATGTCTACACTGCCTATGACACATTGTCTATGGCACATTTTACTTTCCACTTATGGCTCAGAACCTGGCCAAATAACTCAACAGGGTTTCATCTTTTATTACCATTACTTCCAATTCAACAGGAATAACAATCAAGTTAGACCTAATCATAAAAATACACATGTTGGTATTGTATCAATCATAATCAATTCACTTCCATACTTCCCAACTGATACACATTTTAGTGATGTATCATATCAACAATAAATAGAAATATATCTATTAATCAATAAGCACACATAAGAGTGATGCTACTGGAGTCCATCCCCTATCTTCTCCCAATAAATCCGGTTTAGAGGTCCATCCCCTATCTTCCCCTAAACCGTGGAGTTCATCCCCTATCTCCTCCAAAACCAATGCATATGCAAATAAACACACAATTGCCATATACAACACATAATTAATACACAAATGTTTTGTATTAACTCAACAGTCAACAATTGACTCAATTCCAGTTATACCTAAGCCGCATGCAAGGTCTACAACAATCAATGGCTATCCTCCACCGATAGCCCAAAACAGTTATTTCTAAACAAGAAATAAATACATCAATGAATGTAAATTTAACATTCCCAATTCCATAATTAATTAAACCAAATTCCACATTATTCCTTTAAATTAATTATACAAATTAATCTAAACCAAAACCCTAAGGTTTCTCCAAAATTACCAAACTACCCCCACATACCAAAATTACCAAACTACCCCCCACATACCAAAATACTAACACTTAGGATTAAAGCGTATAAATGGAGTAGGAAATCCCTACCTCGAATATATAACTCAGAAAGAAGAAGAAGGAGATGATGCCCAAACTTCAAAGTGCTCCAAACCACGAATTTCTCAGATTAAATGGAAGCCCTCACTCCCCTCTATCTTATTTGTAAAGCAACTAGGGCAAAAACCCACCCTAACTAGATCAAACCTAGGAGAGAAGGTGTTTAGAGAAGAGAGAACTCGAAAATTAGGGTTTTGGATCAAAAGGGGCTGAAAAACTGTTTTAAAATACGCTGCTGCGTATATTATACCTGATAGGCTCGCTCGAGCGAAGACCTGGTCGCTCGAGCGACCAGACACAGAAAAAAGCGTCGCTCGAGCGAAGAAATGCTCGCTCGAGCGAAGAGAAAGCTCGCTTGAGCCCACAAACACTGCTTTCAGGTTTAAGTACTGGACGCGGAGCTCGCTCGAGCGAAGGGACCCTGGCTCGAGCGAAGGACCAAAATCAAAGACCTCGCTCGAGCGAAGAAGAGCTCGCTCGAGCGACCAACCCAAAAACTGAACATGAACTTTTGGTTTCAAACCCAACCAACCTGTAATCAACCTGCCCAAAACATCCTATAACTCACAACTGAAGAATTAAAGGACAACAACAACAATAGTACAACAATGGAATCTACGGAACATAAGTCCGGATATAATAATCAAAAGGGAAAAGACCGGGGTCGCTATACTACCTCTCTCTTTCTTGATTTTTCCAGCCGACAGGTTGGTGAATAGCTCTTTAGGCTCAAATACGTTAGCTCACCCTCTTCTTGATTCCATTTATCCATTCTTATTTTTATTATTATTATTATGTTTTATTATTATTATATTAATATATATTATTATTATTATTAAAAATGGTGGACACTTGCCACCTTAAAATTAATCCAGTGGTGATGTATGTTAGGATTAGTTAGCACACTAATTGTAATTAGCTTAATTAATCATAACTAATTACAATTCCCACATAATTAATTAGTTCTAATTTGACTTCAATTAAGCCCCAATTATTATATTTAATCTTTACCATTCTGAATCAGATTTTAATCAACTCCCAAAAAGCTCCAAATATTAATTAAACTTATTCCATTATCAATTTTGATTTCTCAAACTATTTAGGCCTTCAATTTCTAATCAGACTTCAAATTTCCGTCAATAAATTACATATTCAAATTGGACGCCCTATAAATAAATTTAATTCGTAATAATCACAATTCTCAATCCTCATAATTTAATTAACTTAATTAACTCCAATTCGGACCTAATTAATCGAATCTCAATTTTACTAAACTGAAACGAATATTTAATTAAACTCCCAAATGGGCCCGTAATTAAAATTAAATTGATTCAACTTCTTAATTTGACTTCCTTAAGCCATTTGGACCCTTAATTTCTAATTCCAAAAATAAATCTTTAATAGAATCATATACGAATCAGATTCTACAATTCTCATAAATCCCAAATTAAGTCAAGGTAACGACTAATTAAAATCCAAATCTCCGTAATTAATCAAATATAAAATATTATACAAGGTGGGGTCGTCACATTTAGATTCCAAATCAGAAACAGATTTATATACATGTTCATATTCAGATTTTGCATATGATCATACGTGGTACGTCCATTAGCGCTAACAAATCCGATGCCCATAAGGACGGCCATATAGGCATTCGATGACTCATGTGCATAGAGACGTTTCCGATGACCCATAAAGGGACAGCCATAAAGGCATTCCGAGACCCATGAAGGAACGACCATAAGGCATTCTGATGACTCATTAAAGGGACGCATATCATATGATGCTAAGGATGCCACAAATACATTTCAGAAACTTGGACAATCATTTATTCATTCAAAGCATAGCATTTTAGAAAACGGATCATTTCATATCATCAAAAAAATAATTAAAGTTAAACATAACTTTATAGAGTTATTACTCACAGATAGTGTAGAAACAAATCAGACAGATCAGGCAAACAAATCAGATAGATCAAGCAAAAGATAACGCGTGACCTACACAAACCCATAACATATGCACATTGAAACACAATATTAATTCTTTGATCAAACTTGACTTTTCTTGTATTTTTCTGTCTAAGTAGTCCGAAGTTCTACTATGCTTATTCTTTCTTATTTCAATGAATTGGGTTCTCATTTCACATATCCTTTCATTACAAAATCATTCTTTTCTGAATAAACCAATTTCTTACTTGGCTTCTTAATCAAGTACTATTAAGTTAATGACTTATCCTTTAATCAACTAATTAATGTTGATTGTTAGCTTAATAATCTTTATTGAGCCAAAAAATCATGTCTAGAATGTTTTGGAAAGAAATGAGAATAAAAATGTGAACTAAATGCAATTTCCCAAAATATGCTAAAAATAGGGTCTTCGCTAAAGCGGACCTTTGGTCGGTCAAGCAGTGTGCAAAGCTTTATAAAAATACTGGTTGGCCTTAATGTTCGCTCGAGCGGTGACTTTATCGCTCGAGAGGCCAGCAAATTTCCTATGCTTTCAAAATCAATAAAATAATTTCCAAACACATCTTCAAAACTTAAACAATTGCATGAACCAATTTAAACATGTAATTTTATTAATAAGGATGAACCTATGACTAATTTTCCAATTTCTAATACAAAAATCTCTTTGATCATTAAGATTAAAACTAATAATTTCATGAATATAATAATTCCAACATTCTTCTTTTTTGTTTTATAAAAACATAAATCAAAGCTATAGAGCCCTTTCAAAATATTTACATGTAAGAAATTTAAATCAAAATCAAACTAATTTTTTATTCTCAAATATAAATTATAATTTATTTCCAAATTTGTCCAAATTTAGATTTGATTTATTTTCTTTATATCAAACTCAATTTCAAACCCACAAATTTTAAAACATGAATTAAACTTTCAAAACTCTTGAAAAATTCATAATGCATGTACAATTGAAACTCAATGTGACTAATTTCTAAATTAATTTCCATAAATTTGAACATAGCTCCAATTCCTCATTTTCTTTCTAATTACATAAAATTGACTTCAAGCTCTTTCTATTTTCCTTCAAAACATGAAATTAAAGTTATAAATTTCTTAGAAAATCATTTGCACGCATGAAACATTTATCAAAACCCAAACAATTCTTCACTATTAAGCTCAAACCATAATTTGACTTCTTAATTTATATCAAAACTCAATCCCAAACTCATAAACTTTAAAATATGAATTAAAGTTCTAAAATCTTGAAAATCCACAATGCATGCATGAATTTTCAATTCAAAATCAAGCCATTTCAAGATTGTCAAATTTTAAATCATAATTTTGAATAAAACTCTTACATTACATGCATGGGTTAGAGATCAAAATCAAGTCAATGTCTAATTTCCATTATAAAATCAAAACCTTATCTAATTTTAGGAGTAACTCCAAATTTTCATAAATTTAATCTTTATAAAACTTTCCCCCCCCCCCCCCCCCCTTTTCAAAATATGAACTTGAATGACTCAAATCTTTTCAAAACTCATGGTGCATGCAAACATATATCTCATATATATCAAGGTTTCCAAATCCAAGCTCAATTTGAAGAATTCTTACAATTATTTCCAAGTTTATCAACCTTAACTATGTTCATGAATTAACTCTTCAATTTCTCTAGATTACATGCATTTGGTTCAAGTTCTTTCTTGAATTCATGTGATGGTTGAGTTATGTACAAAAATTAAGGGTAAAATGCTTACCTAGAAGTTGAATTCTTGAGTTCCTTGGTGAATTCTTGAGTTTCCCCCTTCAATTTCTCTTCTTCTTTCTTTCTTTCTTAAAGTCCATGAGCTTACTCTTTCTCTCTCTAGAATTTCATTCTCAGCAAAATGTGTTTTTGAACCAAATGGATTACACCTACCTCTTGCTCAGCCGCACCATATACACGTGCACAACCTTTTTTTTTTGTTTTTTTGTTTTTTTTTTTTTTGTTTTTTTGCTTGAGGCTCCAGCACATATAACTCTCACACACTCTCTCTAGATTTGTCTACACTTTTCTCTTGATTAAGTAAACGAATAGGATTAGTGTCACGACCCCAACCCGCCCCTAGTAGGATGGTGCCATGATGGCCAGTAATCCAACATTACCGAAGGCCAGCTTTCAAAATTCACACACAAACAGAGTATACATAGGGGCTTACAAATGCGGAAGCGATAACTTCGAAATACAATGGTCCATGAGAGTCGTGCATAGATCAAATGAAATGACATACAAGATATGGCTTTACAATTTATCGTTAATCAACAAAATACAAGTTACATCTTGATCAAAAGGCTTCTCGAGCCGGCGTGTACAAAATACAATGAATACAAGCCAAGAAGCATGATTTTCAAGATTCGCCGACGTAGATGCAAATTTCCGACATAAAACAAGTCAAGCCGACATGACAAGAATCCAAAACAAGCTTTACAAAACTCATCTAGGCGTCGCCGCCGTCCTGCTCATCACCTACATATATATAGAGAGGGTGAGCTTGGATACTCAGTGAATGGTACTAGTAATAAAGGTTTGCATGAATATAGCCAAAGTCTTTTCAAAACAAAACATGCCAAAACCATACGAATATTAGCCGAGATCCTTTCAAGACAAACACATCAAACTTTACAATCAAGGGATGAACCGTATTCATCTATCAAGTCTTACAAGTCTCAAGGGATGCTTATTGGCATTGGCAAAACACAGATCAAGCTTTCCGAACAACAAATCCACGCGGTAAACCGTCAGTGGCAAAACAAAGACTGTACGATCCGTAATCGATTAGTCAAAGGTACTGCGAAAGTTTATAGTCCTCCAGCACAAGGGACTTGTGTTACTTAAGCCCGTAGCTCTTTTTAACACGATGGTCTTGTGTTACTTAGGCCCGTAGCCCGCTTTAACACGATAGTCTTTCCAAGAAAGGACCGTATCCTTTTATACTTAGTGCTGCGAAAGTTTAGAGTCCTCCAGCACAAGGGACTTTTATACTTGGTACTGCGAAAGTTTAGAGTCCTCCAGCACAAGGGACTTTTCAAAGATGACATCAAAACAAAGCTTATACTTGATACATCAAAATAGAGCTAATCATTCATGCTTAACAAATACTTTCATCAAAACAAAGCAAAGCAAGATTTATCAACACAGTATAACATAGCTTTATTAAAAATACCACTCACATAGTCCTTCTCGGGTGTAGGCTCAAAGCGAAGATCAAGGGCCTACAATCACATGGCAATCACATTCTCAAAACAAGCTTTACATGCATGCAAATGATCCCGGCATTCTCACCAGATCCAAGTTAATATCAAGGCAAAACATGCTGGGAGTTAAAACACGGCTTTCATCTCATGAAAACACACTGGGTACCAACCAGGTCTTTGCCGAGGTCCCACACTTCCTTGCCGAGGTGTGGTCCCGATGGCCACATTCAAAAGCAAAGTCGGGAAAACCTGGGTTTCCCTTTGAAGAACATGAAGAACATGATCATGAAGAAGATGAATGCAAGATCATAACTTGTTACAAAATCTGAGATTTCATGCCATGAGTTCAAAACACGGACCTGGGTACCCATACAAGAAGATCATGCAAGAACAAACACAAAAACATGGTTCTTGTTCCAGACTTTCGAATCAAAACGAGACTTTTCTTCAAGAACTCAGAACACCATTTCTCTTTCTAAAACCAAACTTTAAACCGATGCATGACATGCAAAACAGATTCGATCATGCAATGCAGCTAGATGATCAATAAGAACAGCAAGAGTAGGTTAAGATTCTAACCTCAAATCACGAATCTAACGGTTCAAACACCAAAGATCAAACTTGGAAGATCTATTCTCACTCAAGAATTCCTCCTTCTTCCTCTAGAGCTTCTCTCTCTAAAGACAAAGATTTGAGACAAAATGATTTGTTTCTAGGTCTGCCGGCTGTCTTAACACACAGCTCGGACACGTGGCACTTCCGGGTTGGTTCAACTCAAAAGGTGACTGATAGATAAGACAAGTCTATGACAAAGCGTATTCAACAAGCTAGATGGCAAGACTCATCGGCAAGCAATGACGTCGGCTAAAGACAAAACTTCGGCAAGTTAAGGGGTACAAAGACATCTCGGCCTAGATGATACACATCTCGGCTATGGTGATTCACACCTCGGCCTAGATAATGACATCTCGGCCAATATGCCAGGGTGAAGGCGGAGGTCAACCAAAGTGGTTCCAAGGTAGCTCTAGGCACAAGGGTTCAAAGGTGAACTAGGCTCAAGATGACCTCGGCTACACACCAAGCAAGGAACAAAATCATGCGAGCAACACTTAAACAAAACAAGACAAGACAAGATTTTGCAAATATTTCATAACAAGACAAGATCATACATGAATGTATGCAAGTATGACTAAATCAAGGTGAGGGTTGTTACAATTAGCTTAGTGACTAATTATATATTAATTTAATTAAACCCCACTTAGTCTTAACTAATTATAATTACTAATTAGTCTTAATAAATCTTGATTAGCACATAATTTAATTAATCGCAACTAATCACAAATCCCACATAATTTAATTAGTCTAATTGACTTCAATTAAGGCCCAATTATATTTGAATTTTATGAATTTGAATCACATTTTCAATCAAACTCCCAAAAGGCTCTAAATATCAAATTAAATTTATTGTCATCATCAATTTTGGCTTCTCAAATCATTAAGGTCTTCAATTTCATATTAAATTCAAAATCTCCGCCAATGAATTGCGTATTGGGCACCTCATAAGTAAATTTAATTCAAACTAATCACAATTCTCAATTCTCATAACTTAATTAATTTAATTAACACCAATTCGGACCCAATTAATCAAATCCCAATTTTACTAAACTGAATCGAATATTTAATTAAACTCCCATGTGGTCCAATACTTGAAATCGATTTGATTCGACTCATTAATTTTACCTCCTTCAGCCATTAGGGTTTCAAAATAAATACTTGACAACCATATGTGAATCAAGCCCAATAATTCTCATAGATTCCAAATCTCATAATTCTCAATGCTTCTCATAATGACTAATTAAAATCCAAATTTCCTTAATTACTTAAATATAAAATATTATACGTGGCGGGGTCATTACAATCTCTCCCCCTTAGAAAGTTTGGTCCTCCAAACATAAGGCACTCGTACTTGAAAATCAATCGTATAACTTTGCTTCATTTCATTCCTCTTTTCCAAGTAACTTCCTTACCATTTGATTTTCTCAACACAGAGGCTCAACTCATTCTCATTTATTTGTTGGTCAATAACCCAAATTGGTGATTCATCATAGTCTCTAAAAGTTATTCTGAAATAGTCAATATTATGAAGTGGATCTTGAAGTTAACCTCGTAATATTAAAACTTAGCATGCACTAATTACCGACATATTGTTCTATTCACATAACTTCTCATAAGTCACAGATTTCCATATAACCCACATGTCTCCAAATAGTCGAGGATTGATCACAAATGATACTTATAATCCTCCTTAACTTCAAATAAATCAAAGTACTTCTCTATTGACATGCTAGATTCTTCAAATTAAATTTAATAGTCAATGCATTACTAATACAAGTCCTTGGTCCTCCAAGTCTATTGACAATAATAGTCCTGACATTATTCCTATGCAATTCATGTTTCATTATTTCCCAAAAGAACGGTCATTTAACCTTCCTTGATCATGACAATGGTTTTTAGGTTATGTATCTATTGTAGTATCCCCAAATAAGGTTTCACATGCTAATCTATAACATAAATTTCCGAATTATATGAAATGTAATCATATGGGATAAAACAGGCATCTTGGATACCAATACTAAGGGTGGTTCCGAAATAGAGTGACATATCATATTCAGAACAGAAGCATATCGAGTCAGAACAAAAGTATGCCTTGTAGAAATTCATTAGCCTCTTCGAAAATGACAGATGTTGGGTTGTATTCAAACACCCTTAGATTGACATACAAATCAGAGCAGAACTTATACACTTTCAGAACTTATACACTTTTGTCAAATTAAGATCATGCTTCTCTAAGTACTTTAAATTATGTTGACTTCATATTTATTCCAATTCTTAGGCATATACAAATATATTCATTAACTTTGATAATGTAACGCCCCAAGTTTTCTAACATAATTTAGGTACATCAAACAACATTCATTAAAAGGATAATAACAATTCTCCAACCTTTACATCATTGATCATAGAGGTTTGTACAAGATAGTCCCACAAGCGAATTATACATTCAATGATATCAAATACATGAATCTATAGCATGTAGAACGTCAAATCCAAAAAAAGATAAATAAAATGCCCTTGAGGGCTTACACATTCCAAGGCTTAAGCCTGGTTACACAAAAAGTGGTTTCTCAAACTCATACATGTATAGCCCTTGGCTTGCAAAAAAATTTACAATCACAACAAAATAGAGCCTTGTGCTCTCACTAAATACACCCACGCCCTAGTTTGACAGATTCACCACTTCTTTTCCTGCACCAAAATCCCATAAGGTGAGCATAAAGCCCAGTAGAGAATTCTTAACAAAGTATATACATTTTATACAAGTCTCAAGAAATGAAATGCATATGCCATGTTATGCTCCTTTGAAAGAAAATCACATTTGCTCATCTTTTTTAAAAAAACATCATGTTCAATGATATCTTAATATTTTCAACAAACTCAAATTTATCAATTAACTCAAGGGGCGGTAAATATGACTCAAGTAATCCCTAGGCTGGTGTCTGCAAGTAGGCATAACTAGCACTACAAAAATCCCACTTTATCGGTTGCTAACCGGAAGGGAAGTGGTACCTCATCCTCGCGTGTTTTCAGTCTTTCACCCCGGACACTCAGGCCAACTTAATCAATTCCATCTACACCTCCTATCTGGACTTACCAACGTATTTACCCCAAGGCAATTCCATAAAAAGATTCATTCATAAAAACATAAAAACACTGTAACACAAAGAACCCAACACGCACAAAACAAAAATACCTCTCACAACAAAAATTACACACTCCCTTGTGGCCTCTGATCAACCTACTCATCTCTCGGAGCATAGGCCTGCTACATTGACTGAGCCGAAGTGGCTCCCTGATTAGCTCACGAAGTCTGGACTAAGTGAGCCTGCTAGTGGCTCTAAGTCTGCCTTGACCCAGATGCGCCTCCCAACTGCGGGCAAACTCTCTTCATGTGCCCCGGTTGACCACATTGATAGCAAGTAAGTCCTTGCCCTCTACTCTGAGACTGACTCTGGGATCGGTTATGTGGTGGTGGTGGTAACATCTGCTGTCCTCCCCCCTTTTGTGGGCATGAAAAGGCCTTGTGACCCGGTTGGCCATACTTAAAATAGGAAAAACCACTTGGTGCACTCTTCCCCGGGCTTGCACTAGGCAAATGAAAGGTGGATCTAGACTGCTGTGGTTGGGACTGGAATGAAAAAGTGTTCATGCTCTTTTTGTTAGGCCTATAGTCTCCCTGTGACCCTTAACCCCTTGACCTCAAACCCCAAAGTCTCTCCTCCTCGGCCTCCATAGTAATCTCTACGTGTGCCGCCACCTCCACAAGATGGTCATAATTCCTGATTATGTTTCCTGCAACTTTGAACAAGATTTTTGTTCTTAACTTCTTCTCAAACTCAATGCAGCGATGCTCCTCCGTTGCCACCAACTCCGGTGCAAACCGAGACAAACTAGAGAAGGCCGCTTCAAACTCGGCCACAGACATGTTAAGTTGTTTGAGGTCTTGAAATTCTTGCCTCAACCTCTCCCTAGTAGTGAGAGGTAGATACTTGTCCTGGAAAACAACCTCGAAAGCTTTCCACGTTGGCTCCACTCTACCCTTGGCGTACTTCCACCATTGGCCCGCATCCCCCTTGAGATAGTAGCTCACTAGAGTCACCCTTAGCTTGTTATCCTCAATGTGAAGCATCTCGAATGTCTTCACTGTTTGCTCGAGCCACTCATCCGGTTTGGCCCGCAAAAATTCCCTAGTAAGGAAACTCGCCCTTGTCTCCACGACGTTCTCTTGGGCTTGGTTCTCCGCCCTCAATATGTTCATTGATTCCCTCAAAGCCCCTGCCATTTCTCAGGCTAGGGCCCCTATTGCGGCTTGACCCGCTTGCCCTGGAATTTTCGCTTGCCCCACTTACTTGGCCACATTAGCTGGGCCTGCTTGCCCGGCCGCATTGGCTTGGCCGAACCCCTCCTCTTGCACCGGAACCTCATGGACCGGTACTTCATGCACACCCCGGCGAGCCCTACCACGCCTCCCGCCTCTACCACCATGAGCTTGACCCCTTCCTGACATCCTAATTAAGGAACAAGATAAACAATTTAGCACAAAGTCCCAAATGTGGTCGCAACTTGCCTCACATGTTTGACCACGATAATTCTATATATTTCTCTACCATACAAACAATTCAATTTCACTCCACATAAACACTTAGTCATGTAAGCACACAGAGATTATCCTTTTGTGATGAAATTTGTCCTACGAAAAACTAAGAATTCTTAGTAGAATGAGTATTGATCAAGTACCCTTCTAATAAGACCTCTAGGAATTTAATAGGCGCAAACAACATCCTAAAAGTCCAATCCCATACCCATCTAGTCATATAAACATGTCATCACATAGTCACAAATTACAAAATATCTCCTAATCATGCGAAATGAACCCACTGTGGTAAAACAACCACTCCCCACGAGCTCCAAGTATTCAAACCTGGTAGCTCTGATATCAAGTTGTAACACCCCAAGTTTTCTAACATAATTTAGGTATATCAAACAACATTCATTAAAAGGATAATAACAATTCTCCAACCTTTACATCATTGATCATAGAGGTTTGTACAAGATAGTCTCACATGCGAATTATACATTCAATGATATCAAATACATGAATCTATAACATGTAGAACATCAAATCCAAAAAAAGATAAATAAAATGCCCTCAAGGGCTTACACATTCCATGGCTTAAACCCGGTTACACAAAAAGTGGTTTCTCGAACCCATACATGTATAGCCCTTGGCTTGCAAAAAAATTTACAATCACAACAAATAGAGCCTTGTGCCCTCATTATATACACCCACGCCCTAGTTTGGCGGATTCACCACGTCTTTTCCTGCACCAAAATCCCATAGGATGAGCATAAAGCCCAGTAGAGAATTCTTAATAAAGTATATACATTGTATACAAGTCTCAAGGAATGAAATGCATATGCCATGTTATGCTCCTTTGAAAGAAAATCACATTTGCTCATCTTTTTTAAAAAAACATCATATTCAATGATATCTTAATATTTTCAACAAACTTAAATTTATCAATTAACTCAAGGGGCAGTAAATACGACTCAGGTAATCCCTAGGTTAATGTCTGCAAGTAGGCATAACTAGCACTACCAAAACCCCACTTTACCGGTTGCTAACCGGAAGGGAAGTGGTACCTCCTCCGCACTTGTTTTTGGTCTTTCACCCCGGACACTCAGGCCAACTTAATCAATTCCATCTACGCCTCCTATCCGGACTTACCAATGTATTTACCCCAAAGCAATTCCATAAAAAGATTCATTCACAAACTTCTTTTCTCAATGCAAAAGTTTCCAAACTCAAGTCAAAATGTGTAATAACCAATTGAATGAATATGCAATGCAATAATTATCAATGTCATATAACATCTCTTCATTTTCAAATATCTCAATGATAATTCCATGACAATCAAAATTCCCATGTCTCCTTTTATTGCTATTTCACAAAATAGCCACATGTTCAATGAATTCTATCAATTAAAAACAACATTTCCACACTTCGAACTTTTCTCAACAATGTAGTCATTTCAAGACTATATTGACATCTTTGCACAACAACCTCCAAAATCACCACTTCTTATATTTCATGAAACTCATCATTTGCATATATCCATAAATAAGAAATTTTCCCATCTTTTATTCATCTTGACACACAAAATAATATATCAACAATGTCAGGCAAGTGTTCTTAACATTCTTTTAAAACCCCCAATTTCTAGGTTTTTTTCCCACCACACCACACACACAAATCTTTTGAAAGAATTTCTTCAAAAAAAATTCTCCTTAGCCAATGTAATTCAAAACCCTCAAGAAAATTATTTCA
>JAPPVO010002692.1:0-18300 GCA_030407325.1 Camellia japonica | reverse complement strand
TTCTCTTTCATTTCCAAGCACTCTTAGGCATACATTAAGCATTATGAATGAGTTAAAAGGATAAGAAAGAAGCCTAAGAGGGATGTATGAATTAAGAACGGATTGAATTGTTTATGACCCATTATGTTCATGAAATGTGTAGGGTCAAGCACGAGGGCAAATCCATCGGCAGAACACTGTGAGTAATATCTCAGTAAAGATATTTGAGGTATGTTATTTGTCCAATTGCTTATTTCCATATAAGTCTTATAAGTTTGTTAAATTGAATTGTGGACAAATATTTGTTATGCCATATGGTTGGGCCAAAGTCCGTCGGACATAATTGACTGGGTCGAAGGCCGTTTGACATGAATGATTGGGCCAAAGGCCGTCGGACACCGTTTGACATGAATGATTGAGCCAAAGGCCGTCGGACACCATTTGATATGAATGATTGGACCGAAGGTCGTTTGACATGAATGATTGGGCCAAAGGCCGTCGGACACCGTTTGACATGAATGATTGGGCCAAAGGCCGTCGAACACCATTTGACATAAATGATTGGGCCAAAGGCCGTCGGACATCAATGATTTGGGCTTGAGGCCGTTTGTTAAGGAACGAAGTAGGCCAGGGGCCGTTTGATATGTTCGGGCTTGAATCGCCTAATGTACTAAATAATGCACTAAATAGAATTCTAAATGGGCCCAAGGCCGTTTGATATATGTGAATCTCATTCGTGTACTTTCTTTATTTGATATTATTCACTGGGCTTTCGCTCACACTCATTCATGTGTATGTAGGTGAGCCAAGAGATGTCCAAACCCAGCCTCGGTGAAATATGTGAGAAACAGTCAAGATTTTGAAGAGTCAGCCCAAATGTCTCACGCATGAGACTTGTCTTCGCCTCTTTTGTTCTTTTGCTATAATTTTGCTATGTTGGCGAAAACGTTGGATCACCTTTGTATATAAACTTTGGGTTTGACTGACTTAGACTTGAATGATCCTGTCTGTATAGAACCTCGAGTTATTTTCCTTTTGATGTGAGTTATTAACAAATATATGTGAAATGTTATGATGTGCCATGTAAGCACAACTCTATGGACAAAATTTTTAAGTCTGCTTCCATTTGGCCCCTTAACTCTGATGATATATGTTTTATTTGGTTTGAGGCCGTAGGTAATCCCTTGATTACTGGCCGGTTATGACCTTAATCCAGAGGGGCAGGTTCGGGTCATGACAATAATGGAGTCAAGGAATGCGTCTTTCTTTGAAAACACATTTCCTTGCCAAACCCAAGGAGAGGATCAAAGTTCTGAGAAGGAACTTGAAGATAATGGTCAAGATGATGATTAAGTAGATGATCAAGATGAGAAAGTAGATGAGCCGAGAAGGAGAAAGAGGGCTAGGACTACCAAGTCCTTTGGCCCGGACTTCTTAACTTATATGTTAGAAGGAGAATCTCGAACTTTCCATGAAGCGGAGACTTCACCAGAAAATCCCTTATGGATAGAAGTTATTGAAAGTGAAATTAACTCCATCTTACAGAACCATACTTGGGAGTTGGTTGATCTACCCCCAGGCAGTAAGCCTTGGGGAGTAAGTGGATTTTTAGAAGAAAAATGAAAGCTGATGGTCAATTGATAAATATAAAGCTAGACTAGTTATCAAAGGATATAGGCAGCGAGAAGGCCTGGATTACTTTGATACGTATTCACCTGTGAAAAGAATTACATCCATTCGCATGGTGATTGTGATAGCCGCTTTACGTGGTCTAGAGATACATCAGATGGATGTAAAGACAGCTTTCTAAAATGGAGATTTAGATGAAGAAATCTACATGGAACAACCCGAGGGGTTTTCAGCTCCAGGGAAAAATAAGAAAGTTGTAAGCTTGTCAAGTCATTATATGGTTTGAAACAAGCGCCTAAGCAATGGCATGAGAAGTTTGACAAAGCTTTGTTGTCAAATAGGTTTAAAATCAATGAGTGTGACAAGTGCATATATGTTAAAGACACTGACAGAGGTTATGTCATTTTGTATCTATACGTAGACGACATACTCATTGTTGGTAGTAATGATGAAATGATTCGAACTACCAAGAGATTGTTAAACTCAAAGTTTGACATGAAAGATATGGGCCTTGCCGATGTCAGTCTAGGTATTAAGATTACCAGAACATCTAGTGGTATTGTACTTTCTCAATCACACTATGTTAAGAAGATACTTGAGAAATTTAGTAAATCAAATACAAGTGTATCCAGGACACCAATAGACGTGAGTCTACAATTGACCAACAATAATGGTGAGAGTGTCTCTCAGCTAGAATATTCTTGGGTCATTGGAAGTTTGATATATCTGATGAGTTGTACAAAGCCGAATATAGCCTACTCTACTAGCAGGCTTAGTAGATACACGAGTAATCGTAATGCCACTCATTGGAGAGGCATTATGCGGGTGTTAGGTTATCTATGCTACACCCGGGATTATGGGCTGCATTATACCAGATACCCAGCGGTACTAGAAGGGTATAGTGACGCTAACTGGATATCTGATATAAAAGACTCCAAATCCACTAGTGGTTATGTGTTTACCCTCAGAGGGGCAGCCGTGTCTTGGAAATCTTCCAAGCAAACGTGTATATCGAGATCAACGATGGAATCTGAGTTTATTGCGTTGGATAAAGCAACTGAAGAGGCTGAATGGCTTCGCCAGTTCATTGAGAATATTCCACGTTGGCCGAAACCTGTGCCTGCTATCTGTATTCATTGCGATAGCCAATCGGCGATTGGACGGGCACAGAGTCATATGTATAATGGAAAGTCTAGACATATCCGTCGTAGACATAATTCCATACGACAACTACTCTCTAATGGAATTGTCTCTCTAGACTATGTAAAGTCTAAGGACAACATTGCGGATCCGCTAACCAAAGGGTTAACTCGAGAGTTAGTAGAAACGTCGTCAAGAGGAATGGGGTTAAGGCCTTTAGTAATGTTACCGAAACGGAAAACCCAACCTAGTTGACTGGAGATCCCAAGATCTAGGTTCAAAGGGACAACCTAATTTTGTGTAATGGGTGAGTCACTGAAGAGGTAAATCCTCTTGCCCATTCCTTTGTACAGTGATACCCTATGGGGGTAGAAGGTTAAGCTAATACTTTTAATGACCTAAGTCATATGATAGTCAACCGGGGTATAATGAGATACCTTATATAGGTCACCTATGTGAGTGCGAAGTGGGGCCGCTTCTTTAAGAATTGGTAAGGCTGAATTCTTTAAAACCACTCACTGAACCAGGCTAGTGTTCCAGGGCCATACCGGACACACAAGTGAGAACAAGAACAATGGTTGGACTAACTCCTGTGTGAGGTCTATTGTCTCGGTTTACACAAACGGCAGAACAGTTCAAGACATCACGTTCACTGGTCAACTAGTAAATCTGATAGGTTGTCACTACGAAAGGTTCAAGGCCAACAGCTACCTTTTTTGATACAGGGTTAGTCTGTGTGCTCTCTCTCCGAGTCTTTGTTGAACGGTGTCCGTTTGTTGAGTCATTCGGTCAATTTTTATTCATGTGGGGGATTGTTGGAAAAAATGGTTTTTTGGTGACTTTAATTAAATATTAAAGTGGGTCCCAACCATCTATTGTGTTGGGTCCAAGTGGGTCTAGATACTTTGCAATGAGATCTTTACACCACAAATAGAATGGCCAAAAACCATTGAGAATTGAATGAGAAATTGCCCCATGAAGTTAGCTTCATACAAGAGTTAATGGGGTTTGTAACTTCTGCTTTTATTGCAGAGTTTAATAGTGCATTAATGGGGTTTGTAACTCCTGCCTTATTACAGAGGTTAATGGTGCATTAGTGACCAGCCATAAAGGCTGGAGGCTTCTCCTCTCTCCCCTATACATGTATAAATTGAGACTCTCCTATCAAGTCTCAAACACAAAAATTGTTTCTTCCATTCTTTAGTCAGTTTGCTAGAAATTTCTTACTATGAGAGAGTGCTGCCATTGTCAGTTCGCCAAAGCTAACAGAATGTGCTTCTGAGTTAGGTGGTTTAAACCATCTTATCCTGGGAGACAGAAGTCGACGTTCTTCTAGCACCCACGATAGGCGGCTAATCTGTTTTAAGGACATTGTGGTATCACACAGAATTTGGTTTGATTTCTTGTTTTCATATTCAAATTAAATATGTTCTTATATCAATCTTGTTTCATGTTTATGCTCTATGATGTAATTTCTCAAGTATGGTTTTATTTGATGTTCTTTTAGTTAATTTAATAAAGCATGAATTTATTTATTTTGTTTCAATTACCCAATTTAAACAACAGCCATGAAGGAAAAGTTGGAATCTATGGCTAAGAATCAAATTTCGGAAATTGTCGAGTTGCCTAAAAGAGTTAAAGCTATTGGCTGTAAATGGGTCTATAAGACCAAGAAAGACTCAAATGGCAATGTCGAACGATATAAGGCCAGACTCGTAGCTAAAGGTTTCACTCAAAGAGAAGGCATCGATTATCATAATACCTTTTCTCCGATTTCAAAAAATATTCATTTAGAATTATCATGGCATTAGTGGCTCATTTTGATTTAGAACTGTATCAAATGGATGTGAAAACGGCATTTCTGAATGGGGATCTTGAGGAAGAAGTATACATGAAGCAACCTGACGGTTTTCGTTCTGATAAAGATAGTCACTTAGTTTGCAAGCTCAAGACATCTATACATAGACTAAAACAAGCTTCCCGTCAGTGGTATTTAAAGTTCCACAATGTTATTACTTCATATGGTTTTACGGAGAATGTTGTGGACAACTGTATATACTTTAAGGTTAGTGGGAGCAAATACATTTTTCTAGTTCTATATGTGGATGACATTTTACTTGCATCTGATGATTTGGGATTGTTGCATGATACTAAACAATTTCTTTCCCAAAATTTTGAAATGAAGGATATGGATGAAGCTTCTTATGTCATTGGCATAGAGATTCACAGAGATAGGTCCAAAAGGACATTAGGATTGTCTCATAAAGCCTACATTGAAAAAGTTTTGGAGAAATTCAAGATGAGTGATTGCACTCCTAATGAAATACCCATTTTAAAGGGTGACAAATTCAGTTTAAGTCAATGTCCGAAGAATGATTTGGAAAAGGAACAAATGGTTAGCATTCCCTATGCGTCTGTCGTAGGCAGTTTAATACATGCTCTGGTTTGTACACGACCTAACATTGCATTTGCAGTTGGGATGCTTGGAAGATACCAAAGCAATCCAGGAATAGAACATCGAAGGCTGCAAAGAAAATCATGAGGTACTTAAAGGGAACCAAGGACTACATGCTTACTTACAAGCATGTTGACTGTCTTGAGGTGGTTGGATATTCAGACTCGAATTTTGCGGGTTGTCAAGATTTCAGAAAATCCACTTTAGGATTTGTCTATCTGCTAGCAGACGGTGCTGTTTCATGGAAGAGCGCCAAAGAGACGATAATTGCATCGTCAACAATAGAAGCAAAGTTCATAGCATGCTTTGAAGCAACATCACAGGCTATTTGGTTAAGGAGTTTTATCACAGGGTTTCGAATTGTGGATTCAATTTCTAGGCCATTAAAGGTTTACTGTGATAATTCGGCTGCGGTTTTCTTCTCTAACAACAACAAAAGTGACAGCCGAAACAAGTATATTGACATAAAGTATCTTGATATTTGAGACCATGTTAAGAAGCAAGAAGTCAACATTGAGCATATTAGTACCGATATGATGATTGCAAATCCCATGACCAAAGGTCTTTCTTTTCAAAACACGTCGAGGGCATGGGATTGATTGGCTAGCTCAATAATTTTTCTAGTTGTTGTTTTTGTTTTGTTTTTTGTTTTGTTTTGTCATGACATTTTGATCATTATTAAAGAAAAGCATCATTTTGTGCACCTAAAGTATTTGTGATGCTATGCAGTCCATTGGGACTATTGATCCATGGGGATCATTGGACCCAGAATAACTTATCTGAAGTTATATAAAGAATGACACCACATAAAGTTGAGAATATTATACAATGTAATATATAGAAGGAAATACTCAATTGATAGAGTATAACCGCCATGATTCGTGTATTATAAGGTTTGGGTATTTTTATTTAATGGCCATAATCTGTTTGTTAGTTACCCGACAATCAACAACGTGTGTTATATGTGCCAAGTGAGAGAATGTAAGAATATCCATAAAGTGGCCCACATGCCATATGCTTGTTTTATTTATTTATATTATATATATATATATATATATTATATATTTAATCAGTTTAATGGGTAACTAACATATGTCTACTATCCCATATGGTGGTTTCATGGGAAGTTACAACTTCCCTGATGATGGAAAGTTATAAGGAGTTACACTTGGATATGGGTCCAAACCTATCTATATAAATGCATGTGATAGCCATCAAACACAGACGTTGTTTTGTGAATCGAATAAGCTTGAAACTCTGTTCCTTCTACTTTTTCCATATGGTTCTGTAAAAGTGTTATGTGAGTGGGTTTTGGTTATATATTCAAGATTTGATCATTCAAGGATAAAGATTCAAGGACTTGAATATCATGGCAGAAGGTATTCTTCTTTCTAAATTAAAATTATTTTAATTCTCACAGTTTCTTCAATCAATTTTGCACTTTAATTTTTTACATTGTGTTAATTTAGTTCAATTGTAATATCCGTTAAGAAATTGACTAGAAATTAAGTGTAAAATTGTTCGGAATAAATCATTTCAAATTCAATATCAACCTTTCAATCACTTTGAGACGATTGAATGAACTATTTTGTTCACTTATTTCGATCTAATATCTCAATCGACACAACTTAAAAAATTAATGCAATTGGAACTATAAATCTTAAAAAAAAAAAAAATTAACACCAATCTTGAAAATTTGTAATTTGTCTTCAAAAATTGTGTCAGATCCACCAATCTTGACTATTATTTCCTAAACTAATTCGTCCTCATAATATTATATAAACCCACAAATCTTGACTTGATGGTTTGAAATATGTTGGTGCATAGATGGGCTTATGCTATTTTAATGTTAAAATTATATATATATATAGTTAAAATTATATAATAATGTAATATGATGAATTGAAAAGATTTGAGTGTGTCATGCAGTGGCGCAACTTTCTAAAATTTATGTTTAGTTATAGGTTAATAAATTATTTCTCACTTTATCCTTTCTAAATTTGAATATATACTCGTATTTTTTTTTTTAAATAGTTCTATAATTTGTACTACTCAAATGTTTATTTTATGATAATAACTTTTATAAAGTCTACCATTAAATGTTTATTTTCTATCCTTTTTTATAATGTTTGTTAATTTATTCTTGTTAGTATTTTTTTTTTTCTTCTTCTGGGATGAATATATGTACAAATATGTAAAAGATTACTTGTTGTTTGATGAAATTTCTATTTCTTAATAAAATATTTGTTTTTTTTCTAGAGATGATCATCACAGTCTAAGTCAATGTCTTGGTTAAAAATGGGGGTTAAGTTTGTTAGGGTTGAAATAAGACAGGGTGAGAATACTATTGTAAACATAATGTTTTATTATTACCCCCTCTAAACTAAAATGCTATCTCTGCCACTGGTGTCATGTGAAAGGTTATGAGTCATAATTAATTTATTATTATATTTAATATGAGACTCTTCATGTTTTGGTGGATGTGTATATATATGAGGAAGTGTACATGAAGAATATGAGTGTATATATATATTTTATATTGTGTTTATACAGAAATGTTTAGGCAAGCTGTAAAAGTGTTTTTGTGGTGTGTAGAGTTGACGGAGTCAACATGACTAAAAGTCGGGTAGTTATATCCTGGGGGAGACAGGCTAATATATTCTACTACATCGGAGAGTGATAGTTTTTACCAACCGAGTTTGAATCTCCTTAAAGGGAGTGAGATTATCGCGCCTCAATCTAATTTATTGTATTTTCATATATTTGGAGATATGATATAATACATATTTAATATAGTAGACAAGAGGTACTATCCATGAATGTAGACAAGCCGAATCACGTAAATCTAGTATCTTCTCATAATGATAATTTCTACCCATATTTATTTTGACTCTATAATTTATTATTTATTCTGGTAAACCCTATGGTTATGTCGTTACTCCTTAACAGCATAACACAAGTCAGATATTATGTCTGAATCAGTGCATTTCATAAGTCGCCAATTTTTATAAAAAATCAATGTTTCATCAGTTGAAGCCCATAAGTAACCAACTTCTTTTAAAAAAATCAATGTTTCATCAGTTGAGGCCCATAAGTAACCAACTTCTTTTAAAAAAATCAATGTTTCATCAATTGAAGCCAAAAAAAATAATAAACAACAATTACTTCTGCTGCAAACTATGCAAGCATTTAGGAAAACATACTTTATAATGGATTTAAAGTAAAAAAAATAGTAGCAAAATGGTTGCTTTACGCTCTATGCTTGAAAATATATTTTGTGCATTTTAGGACAAAGTGGTCTTAGACAAAAAGATATTGGGTTCATCATATTAACAAACACACTTAAAATTTAAAATGTGTCGATTAGATTCACTCTCATGTATTTAATACCACAACCAAGTATAATTGTATACAATCGATTTAAATTCTAAACAATATTTTGGTATTTTCTTTTAAATTTTAAAGCATTTTGAGGTAAGAATAACAATATTACATACTTTAAAAAAAAATTAGAAAGGTATCCAAACTTGGGGGTTGTTTGGAAAGTGCTAGATTAGTATTTTTTGATTTTTACTAAAAAAGGTGAAATATGAGTTGGGTTTGAAGTAATGTGACTTAAATAAGATGATTGTAACCTAAATAGAATAATGTGCTAAAATAACATGTACTATTTTAGCACATGCCAAACAACCACTTGAAATATATAAATCATATTCATTTTGAGTGTAATACACATCATATCAAATTTTTAGTACTTTTTGAACATTCTCAGCAGATAGAATTTTCAATGAAAAATGCTTGAGACACCTAATGATGTGTCTGACAAATGTTAAATTTTGATTTATCAAGCATTCTATTATGTGAGACTTAACCTTAATGCCACATGAATAGAAGTCATTTAGAAATGATAAATTACGAAATGCAATATTGTTGTTTTCAATAATGCAAAACGCTTCCAAGTTACCAACGAAGCCATGTATAACCCATAAACTATATTATAGAAAAAAAATTAAAAACAACATAACACAAGATCACAAGTCTGGTACGAGAATTGATTCAAATTATAATTTTGTTTATTCATACAATAAAAATGAAAAAATTTGTTTATTCATTTACACTTGTATCCTCCAAGTATTCCATGTATAACAAAAACCAAATCGTATATATACTTCTTGTGACTGGCTAACATGTCCTTCAAAAACTTCCATGATTCAGTGGCCTGGACCTCTCGGGCTAGGTCCCGATGGTAAGCGTGCGAGCCAACATGACACAGACAGCTGGGCTTTCTCAAACACGGATGGATATGTCGCAATCCGGTTTCCACAGCCAAAATCCTCTGATAAAACCCTCGTTGCCCCGACATGGGTTCCACACAAAAGGGCAACAAAGATCACAAAAACGATCAGTACTACTCCTTTTCGCGAGAAATACATCTTTGATATGGAAGCAGAAAACCCAAACTAGACAATGTTTGACGAGAGAGCTTTTAGTTGTTGGAAATGTGTTATGACAAAAGAGTGTAGGGGTTTGAAGTATTTATAGTTGAATAATTGGTTGTAGTATTCTTGGACTATGGAGAAAACACTTTGAATAATGAAATTTGGTATTTTTTGATACGGCATTAGAGAGCTTTATTATGTGTTGACCAAGTACCATTTTTGAAATAGTCTATATTTTGCTTGTTGATTGTATGTGTGTGATATATGAGGGTGCTCTGTTGTGGTGGCGGCTATTATGAATATGTGGGTTTTTTAAGCTTGAATTTGTCAACGGTTAGGATTTTCAAAAGCTTAATTGCAATTATGCCGTTGTTTTCTGAGATGGGTTTTGGTTGGACGAAGGGTAATTTGGTCTTTTTACTAAGAAATGGTGATATTGTGCAATAGGGCAAAATTGTGGGTGTTATTTTATTTGAGTCAAAATTTAAAATTTTGAATTGACCGAGTGGCCTGTACAAAAAAAAACATGGAAGATGGTAGTCAAGATTATCCCCTGGTGATAACCTCAGCTGTTAGTTCACCAAAGCTGGCTCCAGTACCTTCTAATTTTGGGTACATGGAAGAAAGAAAATACTAGTAGTATGTTTGGTTGTATTATTTTTTCTGTAATAATACCACTGGCATGGATGAACAAGAGGTTTGGGTACATGTTTGGTGGTGGCCTAGAGGGAATAAATCAAATCTATTGTTTAGTTGATTCTAAACAGTATTAATCGTTGGCTTCTTCAAGACATAATTAATCAACTTGATTTTAGTACATAGATGAGATGATTATAACTCGAATTCTATTGATTTGAATCAATATGTAGAAATTAAAATTTTGAACCTCAGAAACCCCCAGGTCACTAGAATTCTAATAAACAAAACATGCGAAACACATTAAATCAATATTACGAGCTGAAATTGGGAAAAATCCTCTACAAAATTTGTGAATCTCCAAAGCATAATTTCAAAGATTATACATGCTCGGATATTAAAACAATAGGTAATGGAGGAGTGTTAGAAAAATGATGGAATTGAACCGACTGCTTTTAAGAACAATCGAAATTCTGTTTTCAATCTGTTTTTTGTTTTCACATTTGGAAATTTTTATGCCGATACAAATTGAATCAACCAAAATATTATACAGATCAACTTTCACTTCTTTCTTTTTTTTCTTCATTTATTCTTGATGTGGAATTCTATAAGTTTTCATTTATTCCCTTAGCAGAACCACTCGGCTTATTATACACGAAGAATGAAAGGATCGAAATGAAGAGATCCAATCCAATCCAATCCAATGGAAATGGACCTAGATCATTAGGCCCATTTTGGAGGAGATGAAACACGTTGGTAAACTATTGGGCCTATATTTTGGGGGAGATGATTAAAAAGGCACAATCTTCTGTTCATGGGTGCTTCACCTTTAAGGCTGCTTATGATTTCATTAGTGAAAGCTATCAATGCTTAGGCCTCGTTTAGGAACTAAGTATTTTAGTCAAAAAGTTAAAAAGTCAAAAAGTTACTATAAATTATCACATTACTCTCTTTATTTTTCTACACATCTTTTCGTAAAAAGCTAAAAAATTACTAAAATAATATATTTCCAAACAAGGCCTTATGAGTGGATTTGGAAGTTACAGCTTCCTCAAAAGTGTTGTAATAATATGTAGCTTTGAAACCAATGTTTTGAAAACTGAATCGGTGAGCAAATCGGAAAAATAATTAGTTGGATGAGTTACTAATTCAACCGTGGGTGAACCGAAATCAAACAGTGATGTCATAAATAATTTTATAATATATTTATTAAAAAAAAATTAAGTTCAAAGGAAAAAAAAGTATATATATAATAAAATAAATGGACTAAAACAAACTTATAATACAATTGTTTTAGCACTAAAAGCAATAGATGCATGAATAGCTTAGCAGTTAGCATTTGCAATACATTGTGAAAGGTTGGAAGTTTGAATCCTTCTACCATCAATAATGTTTAGGAATATTGTTGTCAACCTAATGGTCCAATGGACGGGTAGTTTAAGCAGGTTGTCAGTTCAGTCGAGTTTTTAATACAAACAGTTATCGTACAAATAGAGTTGTACGACACTTAATAGTGTTTTTTTCAATTATAACTTGATAATAAAGGAATATTTGAGATAGTAATCATGTAAACCCAGATGAAGATAATGAAATTTTTTTGTAGAAATCTTGAAATAAACAGGGGATTAGCCAAAAAATAGCAAAATACAAATCAAAATCATTCCAATCAGAGTAAAGTTACATACTTTTTTTTCCCACGGAAGAAACTTTTGGGTTTTGAGGACAGAGAAAGCACGAGAAGCAAACGAAGAATCAAGAAATCAACACATAATTAGCTCGTTAATAAGGGAAAGTGATCTCTCAGAGGGTTTAGGGTTCAAAAACGAAAAGGGGCTGAAAAGCAAAGTAAGAAGGAGGAGAAAGAAAAAAAAAAACCAAAACGACGTCATTTTGGCAGGCAGCAGGAAGGGCCACAGGAAATAGCGGCAGATGATTCGGACTCATTCAAACCCACCCCAACACCACCACAAATCCAGATTCAGATCTCTAATTCATGGCGTATTGAGAGAGATATGTGAGCAAGACCAAACCGCACAAACCGCCTTAGGTGGATCTTTGGATTTCACTGCATTTCTTTATTGATTGGAACCTAGCAATATATGTTTTCGTTTGGATTTGGCTATTTTAGTCTGAGGTTAAAAGTCTCATTTGAGATGAATATTTTGCTTTTTTGAGAGAAAAAATAAAATGATTATGATTAAGATGTGACATTTTGTCTTATTAATTTTTTAACATGTTTTGTCTTTTTATGATTAAAATAGCCAAAAAAAAAACTCATGCCAAACATAGCTGTAAATCATAAAGCATTATGACGCAGCGGATAAAATATCAGAATCATACCTTTTAGAGAAGAACCTCGTGGGTAAATCACGTGCTTCTAGAATCTGAACAACGAACCCAGCAGTGGAGTAATACTACAAAATTAGTATCACCCACACAAGTCACAGTGCAAAATGGCTTGATCGTTGTTTTATGGGAGAGAGTCTAGGAAAAAAGGTTATGGGTAAAAACCCCATAACGTATCTGATATACGTATATTTTAGATTAACCATATAATCTGATATATCGTATCTGATATATCAATATATTATCTAAAATATATAATCAGATATATAACCACCAATATCTATCTATCCATCTATCCATATCTATTGATATGATAGATATAGATATCCTGAATGGTTATCCAAATAAGTTTGAATTAAAATTCAAACTTAGATAGATAAGGTTCAAGAGGTTCAGGTTCAAAAGGTTCAAAGGGTCATGCCACATGGGCCCCCAATTTCTAACATCTCTCACTCGCACATGAGTTGGCATGACACTGCCACATCTCTATCTCTATCTCAATCTCCCCAAAAATGAAAAATCTCATACTAGCCAATGCACCGTGCGACTGCTGAGAACACCTGTATGTGGGAGCTCTATACTAGAAACTCAAAATGAGCCAGCACAGAGACATCAACCCATAAAGAACAGAAATAGTGTCTCATATACCCCAGACCCATCTAATTACACCGGTCCAAAAAACATCTCTAATCCCTCAAAAAGAGCATGTTTGACCCTCTCAATTCTTGCAATATATTCACACTCAATCCGCCTCTCATACAGAGCGATGTGAGTTGGCGGCAGTGAATATACAACAGTGGTGTAATACTAGATGATCTTCCTTTTGCCCTCATGCCATTTAGTTTAGGATTGACCGCTTTCCTAGTGATGTCCCTTAAGGCCGAATCATACGTGACTGCAGGCAACATACCAAAGTAGCAGAACATCAACCCCTTACCTTATGACATAGTCAAAAGTCACAAAAGGATACATAAATGAAAGTCATATCAATAATGACACGTAAGACTCACACGGTGAGGAAACAGGGATCCATTCTCTCACCTCATTACTCGGTCGCCAAGCACATATAGTATGAATACATGCTACGGTGGAGTAACTCTTCCAAAAGAGTGACGTCATACTCGATACACCGTACAGATATTAGTCTAGTCGCTTTCTAGCGCCTAACCCGAATTCTCTATTTGCTCGCCTTCTAGGCGCCAAATGAGATCTCGCATCTGGCTAGTCATAACAGGCACAACATGGAAAGTGGGTACTAACATCCATGTTTGGTCCTTAACACGACCTCATCTTGGTTGTAACCAAGGCGACATACATATTGGATTATTTAAGCCTCTCTTGGCTCCAAATAAATAAAAAATAAACCACTAGTCTCATCCTTGCTCGCTCTCAAGCGCCAAGGGCGATTGCTCGTGTGAGTGAGCCAATCTTGCCTGCTGACATCATCATCTGCTAATCATTATGACACAAACCATAATAGTGTCAACATCCCATCATCTCAAAATAAGTGATCGATTTAAAAAAAATTGACCACAGCTTGCGCAATTATAGATTCCAAACATAAGCCTTATCAGCACCTATTGCAATAAGTATATACAACGGAATCCACCATGTGCGCCTCACATGAAGTGATTCAAGATCACTATTCTAGATTCCAAACATAAGCCTTATCAGCACCTCTTGCGATAAGTATATACAACGGAATCCACCATGTGCGCCTCAATGAAGTGATTTAAGATCACTACCTCTTGCGCAATAACCTCTCTAAAGATATTTTGGTGACCAATTTGCGTTCATTCTTAATACGCCCAACTAGCGCAGATGCACCCAATTAGCGCATTGAATCTTACAAGGAGCAAATTAATATGCTACTAGTAAAGCATTTTATCCACAATCTAATGAGCAAGGTCAATGTCTAAACAACTCAGTTGACCATTTACCAAAGATAACACTTATCATGCCGAATACGCCCACAAAGCATACTTTAGGTCCCACAACAAAGAAAAGATCAAGGAATATATGTAACGCCCTCAAAATAATAACATTAAACCCACAATATCACACTATATTGACATGCATTGATATATAAAAGATCAACATCCTTCTATTCATCAGAGTCATTACATAAAGTATTACATGTTAACAACATTAAATGCCATATAGGCTTTCTTCTTTCCAAGACATTGCTTGGTTACACAAATAGAGTCTCGCTCATTACACATTAAGCCCTTGGCTCGAATCTACATGTAATAAATCAAAATAAGGAAAGGCAACAAAAAGTCTGTCCACCACTAGCCTCCCAAGCTATGTCCTTGGAGGTGGCATGCCACCTGTACCTGAAAATGATGTTCCCATATAGGGTGAGTCACAGCCCAGTAGAAATATACTAAACCAGTTATGAACAATGACTAAAAGATTAACAGTTGATAGATGGTCAACACTTTTACATTCTTTCATAACACATTACAGTTTCATGACATTCAAGTCCTTATTCCATTTCATTTTCCATTCCCCCAGTCAATTATCTCATTATCAATTGAATCATTAAACTATTCATCAAATCCATTTTAATTACATGACAAATGTATCCATGTTTCATAACAATTTCCATTTCTTAATTCATAATCCTGGCTCTGAACCTGGCCATACCCTTTACATCATTTCAAAAACATATTACAGTTTCATGACATTAAAGTCCATGTTCCAGTTCATTTTCCATTTCCTTTCAACTTTGAGTTTGAAACAAGATTCAACACTTAGTCAAATAATTTAATGAGATTGTAACTCATCTTTTAAACACTTTCATAATTCATAATGGATACACATTCTGATGCTGTATCAAAAACACATAAACCACTTCCTTACTTTACCGAAGATACACATTTTGGTGCTATATCAACATAACATAGAAACACTTTTATACTTCACAATTGATAACGATATACATTTTAGTGCTATATCAAATCAATTTAAACACTTCCATAATCCACACTTGATACACTTTTTAGTGCTGTATCAACGGAGTCCATCCCCTATCTCCTCCCAAACAATATCCGGTTTAGAGGTCCATCCCATATCTTCCCCTAAACCGTGGAGTACATCCCCTATCTCCTCCCATACAACACATGTATATAAACATAGATCATATACAATCAATCAATACATAAAATTAATGTATTATTCCAACCGCTATATTCAATAGCATACTCAATTGATTAGTTTTAGTTTGCCTAATCATCATGCATTGTCTACAACAATCAAGACTATTCTCCACCGATAGCCCAAAGCAGTTATTTCTAAACAGAAAATAAATGCACAAAATGGATAATATATCAACATTTCAATTAGGTGAGCGATAAATAATTCAACTACACCCTTTAATCCCATACATTCCCAATCTCAACATTCCCAATTCAATTCCTCATTTCTCACAATTAATTATACCAATTAATTAACCAATGTAATTAGGGCATTTTTCCATAATTAACATTACAACCCTAAGGTTCCATTTTCATCAATGTTTCAACATTAATTCTATTTCTTCATGCTAAACATGCATAAATGTTTTATATATTTAAAACCCCAACTTTTGTAAAATTACACAAAGGCCTAAACTTTCTCAAAATTACCCAACAACCCCCAACATATCAAAATGCTAAAATTTAAAGACAAAGCTCATAAAGAGGAGTAGGATATCCCTACCTCAAGCCACGAAGAGAAGATATGTGAAAACTCCAAAATTTGACGTTGCCGAATTTTGATCTCCACCGGTCAAAATGTTGCTCTCGCCTAGCTCTTTATTTTGGTCTCAAGGACATGGGTCTGAAGTTCCCTACAAGTGTCCCTATCAACCATCTCACAAAATGGCTGAAAACACACTGCCCACAACTCACAAGCCCAATATACACACACTGCCCATAAATAATGTGGGCCAAACACCATAAACTAAAAACCAACGTGGGCCAAAAATTGGCCTTTCCCACTACCAGCAACTATAATCAACAATGCAATAAATTCCTAGAAGCAAAATGAACAAAGTGGACCCATTTCTTTAAATATATAAAGAAACTAGTAATAGTCCACAAATTTCAAAAGTTGCTTTGAACAATACCTGTTCCCACGTGCGATCTTCTTGGAAAGAACAGGTTATAAAGCAATGAACCAACCCAACAAGCATGCTGTCCCAAAAACTAGACCTGCACGCCAAAGTTTGAACTCACTTATGCAACAAGTCCTGAGTTCCACGCCCTGCTGCAGAACCTTCACAAGAACAACAACATGCGTTGTCGCCCACCAACCATAAAAGATCACCACAGCCCAACTAACGCTGGCTACATGTTCTGGACTCGGTGAAAAGGGTATACTGAAATTACACTCTTGTTTGCAAATGAGGCAGCAGCTACTCCGCCATGCTCTGGCGCCTTAGTGATGACATGTGGCAGATCAAAGTTGATACCCTTAATATGAGGATGCACCTACACGACCTCACCCATTGCTACCCTCGTCCCGCCTCCCACATCAACTCTAGCACACTTCTTGCATGGCTTTCGTGATGAAAGACCCAATTCATGCGTTGCAAATAATATTCGGCGGTGAACCGGCTTTAATCCATCCCGAATATCGGGCAAAGCTCGGCCGAGCAACACCGACATTGCGTAGGCCATGTAAGCTTTGGTAGCCTCTTTGTGAAGCTCAGCAGGAACAACTTTCCTATCCCTTCCATTTTCGTCCATGGTAATCACACTCTTATTCCCTCCTTCCGTCGCCGCAGCAACAGCAGTGTCTTGTCCTCACCTCGCTTTCACCGTCCGAAGAGGCCTTGAAGGAGTGACAGAGAGGATTCAGAGGCCGGAGATGCTATGTCCGAGATTGTGAAGGTGAGTCGGAGAGACGGGGAGGGAGGGCTGATAACAAAGTAAACGAAATCCAGTAGAGAACATCATGGATGGTTAAGAGTCTGACTAGCTACAGAGAGAGTTCATGCCATTGAAGATTTCTCTCTCTCTAACATAATAAAATAATGCACAACACTTGAGCATCCCACCCCACGCCCTTCTTTTTTATTAACTGTGTGCCTTCCCTTTTTTTTATATCAAGAAGCATCTCCCTCATATTAGAAAATAGTTGACAGCCCCATAGTCCACTAGTTCCTTCATTATCATCCACCAAAGAGATATACTTTACATTCTCTTTAATTATTCTCTTCCCATTGATTGAAACTACCACGTAGCTCTTCCCCACTCACTCTTGTCCCAACTTTTCTCTCAAAAGCATATATTCCATTGCCCCACCATTTTGATCATGTTCTCTAATAAATTTATTTATTTATTTATTTAATATTTTATTTTTTTTTTTAAGGAAAATTTTGGGTCATCACAATATAGGTCATCTGTTTCTCCCAAAGACAATCTGAGGATACACTCAATAGCTAAGGCTCTGGCTTTTACCGATAGGTAAGTCAATGGGTTTGCAATTTTGCATCTAGAATCATTCTAGGATATTCCTTATGTAAGTCATCGAAGACAAACCGAGAATTTTCCCAAAACAATCCTTAAGGATCGTACATCCGAACATATAAATTACATCACCCATGTCCATCATATCTAAAACAGAGGACTGCCCACCTTAGGTGGCGACAACCCTATAAATTCCTGGCTCATAATGACTAAGTAAGGA